>JABASI010005375.1:0-12408 GCA_019776505.1 Tomocerus nigrus
CAAGGAACCTAGACTACCACCTTCCCCTCCCCCCTCCCTCTATAAGGAAGGGCAGATTTTCAATTTTAATTGCTATTGGAAATTGACGTCACTATCAGTACTTTTTCCATGGTATTTGCTGAAAATGAAGTTGACGAAATTCTACTTTTCCATTAAAATTTTACTGATAGTTACGTCAGTAAATTCAATTTTCATTTTTTGGATTTTACCAAGGGGATCTGCCACTAGCTGGTTTTAAGTGTTACATTTATTTTTATAGTGATTATTCATTCAATTAACAAGGCTAGAATTGCACTTTTGTCTTCAAAATTAAGTGACTATTGAATATTTGTTTAATTATTCTTTTAGAAATTCCAATGCAACCAATGCACGGCCAGTTACGACTTATTAAAAAGCTTAAAGGATCACAAGTATATGACACATGAAAATCGGGATGCCAAAGATTCTGAAATAGTTAGTCCTTACTTACAATAATTTTTGTTTGATTGCTTGCATACATCGTATTACAATAGCTTAACAAAAAATTATTTTCTTGCAGCCAGAGGCAGAAAGAAGATGTAAGATAGAGGGTTGCGATTTCCAAGCCAGATTTCATTCTCATATGAGCTATCATTATTTTCATACGCACTCCGAAGTTGGAAATTTTTTTAAAAAGTTTAAATCCCTTCACCATGGACACCGGACCTTAGTTGATAAATTAACAGTAGAATGGCAAAAAATCGAGCCAGATTTTAGGTGGGAAGACCTCTACAAAAAGGATGGGACAATATTTGATAGCTTCAAAGACTACTACAAGGAGCGAGACTTGAGATTTTGCTACAACAAAAAATCCTTTCTTCCGAAATTCGCAAATGAGATTGAAATTTTATTCGACGTTGATGGTGATCACATCTTCAAGTATATCAGGGGCTTCACTGAAACAAATGGGCTCTATGGAAAGCAAACAGTAGTGTTTTGTAAATTTCGAGGTTGCAAAAGGCCAGCAAAAACCATTAAAATTCCATTCTGTCAAAATCATTTAAAAGAATACAACGGTAAACCATTTCGACCGGTGAAGATTAAGGTGTCCGAAAGTGCAGAAGAGCGAAGAGGTAGAAGAATTGCAAGGCTGCAATCCAATAAAAACTATTCGTCAAATTTTACATGTCCTCAATGTCCTCAAGAATCCTTTACAATGGATTACGATCGAAGATTACACTTCTTCAGGCAACACACATTCATTGGGAAAAGGAGGGATATAATTCTCAAAAAACAAAGCTACCATCACAGGTTACGCCGCGACCACCTAATACAGCTGCTACATAAAGATGTCATCATGAAACTTTATGAAATAATGAGAAAAGTTCAACCTACGTGGACTCTGAAAGATTTATATACTGAAAATTTTAAATTATATTTCAACGGCAACAGCTTCAAAACACACTTAAATCAATATACTTCCAACTTTCTAAAGAGAATGAACGACTTGGACGAATTAAATTACGACCTGAATCTTTATAGTAACAATGAAAACTCATCATTTGGTTACAGGAGCACTTATTACGGAGCAGACCACCAAGCAGTAGAAACAGACACTACATTTTTTTGTTCGGTGCCAGGATGCATGACGGCGGTGTGGAATGAAACTATACAGATAAATCCTCTTTGTCATAGACACAAGCCAAAACTATTTATGCACATAATTGGACTCAAAAAAGTGGAAGACACTCTGTATGCCACAAGTAGCGTCGTGAGATCGAAAATGGCAATTTGGAACGTGAAGAAGCACTTTACTCAATTGATGAATTCGAAAACCTTTGAAACGGATGACAACGGAGTTCAGCTTTGTCGATCAATTGTCTACGTAAGACATTACACTTTTACTGTGCCACAAAATGTTGGGTCGTCGGAGAATTGACAGCAGATAATATTATGGATGTCATTTTTGTTGTAGGTATCTCTATTTCTTCTTCTGGATGCTGTGGACGTTCATCCCCATTCTCTAAATTTTGTAAGGACTAGACTAGAGTGTCATCGCTTAGCGGGAAAGCATGTCATAGACATTCTTCGAAGTTACGGGATTGGATTTTCATATGAAACGGACCAGCGCATAATACTGGAAGCAAAGGAAAAAGTTCAACAAATGAAGACAAAAACGATGTTCTTTGTCTATGTATATATTAATGAGAAAACTGGTGAGATATACTCAGGATCAAAAATAAGCATGAAGCATGCGATGGTATCGACTTGTCACAACAGAAAGGATTTAGCCACAGCATTAGAAAAAAGAGTCTCCATCGAAGATGTCGACTGGACAATTGTTAAACTATACGCATCAGACCAGGAAGAGGCCATTAAATACGAAACAGCGTCCCAGATTTTGGTGGTGATAGCAAACGGACTAGGCATAGGTCTGAATATGGCTGAAAATGTAACAACAAATGTTGTCATCCCGTTGAATGAGGTCATCTTTGGTGCTACGCAGAACTTCCTCAAAGTGAACAAAGATATTTTAAATGTAGCGTCAACTTGGCTGCTCGGCCGAATTCTGAAAATGGACAATAATGAAGAGCAAGACAAAATTTATCCAAATGCTCTCGCTTTCATTAACAAGTTTCAGTCCCACATCAATGATAAGTATGTAAATGAAGAACTGTATAAAAACGTTCCTCATTATCTGCCTTCCACTTATGAGTTGCTGAAAACGGATTCAATACTAGATACAGATTCAGATGACGAAGACTATGACCCTTCTGATTACTGTTCCGAGTCTGAGGACGATGAAACCAAAGTCAGTCATATTTGTTGAAATTATTATTTTTAATTACTCTCTGAACATTATTTAGCTAATAAATTTTAAAAATTAGGAAGAAAATCAGGATCGTACCGAAATTCAATACTTTTTTGATGGCAGCAACAAGAATGAATTCAGAGTGTTCAAGACTGTGTCAAAAAATGTGGCGTTTAACTCTTATTGCGAAGAAAGAAACAAATTGGGCATTGAAGCGAGCAATCAGTTGATGCTGAGTGTAGATCAAACAGCCAACACAGAATATCTTTTGCGTGAGCTAAATTCAACTATCGAGGTAGTCAATTTCTAAATGCAGCTTCATATATAATTTATATATAGATTACATATTATGATTATGTTATTACATGATACTATAATATTATAATTATTATAATTGTTGCAGCTCTCAATATGGCTCCTTAACATTTTGATGGCATCTGAGGGTATTCCCTGCCGGTATGATAAGACTCGTCTAAACATCAACCCAGTCTCATGTAGAAGGGCAGTTGAACTCTTGGCTGAAATCGGAATTGGATTATCAGTAACAACCATTGATAAGCTCAAAGAATCAGATCCAGATTTGGCAGTAATTTGGGAGCAGGATAAAGACAACATATTAAAAACGCTTGATTTAGAAGACACCAGGAGTATGGAGTCAAAGTATGCTTACATTGCATACACTACAAGAGAGGTTCGTTGGGAAGAGAAGACAATCGAAATCCCAGCCGTGTATGCTGGAGCCTGCACTTCCAGCAAACATAACGTGTCAACAACACATAGAGCCAAAGGGGAACGGTATTCATGGTCAGGACGAGAAATGTTTACAGATGCAACCGAAGTCCCTCTCCCATACTGTTTAATATATCCAGGAGATGCTGAGGAAGTCATCGAGTTGGAAAAATATATACAATTAGGAGTAGTCTTAGCTACTGGTCAAGCCGGAGGAAACACAGTTGGAATTTATAGCCATAGATTCAGAAGGGCACTGAAAAAAAGCACACTGCCAACAAATAGGTACATGGAATGTGTTCAGAATCTTGAAAAGGTCAAACTGGACAAAACCCTACTACTAATTTTTAACGGGCGACTTCAAATCTCATTTAAAGACAAGATCCCAGTTTCAAATGTTCAAAAATATGAATACGGAAAAACAATGAATGAAAAATTAATGAAATTATTGAAAAGGGAAGAACCACGTAAAAATGGAACTCGATTTGATGAATTTGAAGACGAGGATTTTAAAGAGAGGCTGTACTCTCAAAACACAGAGGACATTTTTTCATTCTTCAATGATGGCAGTCAAAATAATGCAGACCAACAGAAGAATTGTGAAACAAAATTAGCCCAGAGCGTAAAATCAGGACAGAAAACTACAAGCATATCCTCGGTGGCCTGTTCCTCCAAACAAAGCGTACTCCTCGATGCACCAAGTTTACCTGGTACCCCTATGAGTTTTGAAAGCACAGACGAAGAGAATAGTGAAAATAGCCCTAATTTTACAAATGAATCTGGTACTCCAAATCCAGTACCGATTTCTTCTCCTTCATGGACATCTAGTCAAGATTCGCATTTTAATGTATTAACGCCAGCAAAAGTATTCGAACCTGTAACTGTAAGCAAATCTGTAACTCCAGATTCGTCCGACGATTTTAAACCTAGTAGACGTCCATTTTAATAATATTATATGTTATTTTTCAAATTCAAGTTATCTTTTTTTTCAGTATATACATAGTGTCAAAACGGTAAAGTTCAGATTACCAAATTGAGATTAATGATTTAAAAAAAATTTACAGTTTTGCTATAATAAAATATGAGTTCATTATAAACTGAGTATTATTGGTAATGGAGTTTTACATTACGACCATTTGAAAGGGTACTGTATAATTTGCAGTAGGTTATAGGACAGCATTAATTATTAGTTCCTAACGTGGAGAATATTCTCCATTGCCACAAAGTTGAAAGCATTTTTGTAAATTCGACAAAAATTTTTTACATGTAAATTCCCACACTGAAACTTTTCAAAAATTCATTCCCATGTCCAAAATTAGCATATTTCATGCTCACTAGAGAAAAAGATGAAGGGGCCTGTTGTGGCACCTAATAGTATTGTTTTAGCTGGTGACCTCAACTCTTCTCCGGGAAACCAACTATAAGGTAACCTTAACGGTGGCCTGGAGGATGTAGCTAGGGATGACGGTATGAGAAAATTGTTTAATGGGAGGAGGAGGAATATGTAATAATATAATATTATTGCATTACCACCGTAAGATGTTTTTAGAAACGCATGACCGAATTTATTTTATATTTGTCACTTAGAGAGGATTTGATTTTGGTTGAATATAGTTATTCTTACGTTTGGCCATGCATAATCACTATTTTCAACACACTATGGTAGGAAGTTCTATTGTGGTTGTTAGCTGAGATTAATCTATTTAATAGCTGAGAATGTCTTTTTGTCAAAGGATATTTGCACATTGAAATTATTGGAAAATGAGGAATGCTATGCTAAGGTATTTAAAATTTCATGTTAGTATTCCCATATGGAAACATGTAAAGATTTTGCATATAGGTGTTTTTATTATGCTGGAACAAGGTTGATGCACGATGCACTGTCGGGTATAATGAAAACGAGTGAGTCATCAATTGAATGCCTATATAGCTAAATAGGTAGGTTGCGGGTTAATTAATAAAATATGCTCAGGCTCAGGTGTCACGTACTATATTATGTTTATGTAGAACTAAGCCGCATTCTGTCTCCTGAGTCCTGATGCATCAGTTATATAGACCCAATACGGGTAATTTTCATGAACATATTATAATGGCCATTAATATTGGGACTGGACTCTATATACAAAGTCTGTTTATATCCATAAAAGCTATGAAAATGGGGCCTCCCTACGAATAAAAGTTGAAATGTTGGAGTCATAAATAAATAAAAGACTGGCTAGGAAAATTCATGTATACGCCAACATTTCCTCTGCTGTACTTTATTGTACGTACAATATACATAATATGTATTGGAAAATGTAGAAATTCTGTATGGAAACAATTTTGTAAGGGAAATAATAGGAGAATAGCTGTCAGAGAGAAGATTTCTACTTTGCTTCATAATATAAGGTGTAAAAACACTTAGCCCTCCGTAGCAAGAATTTTTTTATGGTAATTAAAGATTGGGAATGGGAAGAGTTTTCAATTGCAACTGCTGCGGTTGTTGCTGCAGCTCTCCCTATCTCTCCCCGTGAGCCCGTCTCGTCTGTATGTCTGTATGTGCACGCAAGTGTACGTTTGGAAACTGAACTGGAGAAGAAAGTCAAGGGAAGTGAAAGCAATGAAATGGGTTGCCAGACATCGGAAAGGGAGCATTTTGAGGGTGCTCAAACCAATGTATTAGCAGAATCCTTCCGGTCACAATTTGCCACCGTACGCTACCAAACTTTCTTCAAAAATCGGATTTGATATTATCTAGGGCGACACGAAGGCCAAAAGTGATTGTTTTGAGTGGGCAGGATGTTTCCCACAGGTTCAAAGTTACAGGGAAAATTTTAAAATTCAGTCACAAATAGTGAAAATGACTAATTGTAAGCCATTAATTAAAAATGCTTTTCCCGAAGCTGCACATATTTAGAGTTTCCCTCTGTGGTTCACTATAGTTTTTGAATAGCATCTTTCGATAATTTTTTTGTAAACATCGTTCCTTTTCTTTGCCGCAAATATTATAACAGTCTAAAGTTAATTTTGAGTTTGGACTTCAATCCACGTCTCAGTGTATTTCTAGGGGGGCTCCATTATGACTAGTTTTGAAAAGAAATTAAATGAATCGATAATAGCTATAGTTTTTAATGGGACCTTCAATTGGCTTTGAAATTTTTTATGGGCGCAGTTTAGAGTTTCGAAGAAATTCGACGAAACAAGTTGTTTGTCTAATTGGGCGTATATATAAAATACTATTTTCGAATGCAAATTGTCAAAGTCAAAGCAAATGTATATTCTATGCATGAACATCGAACAAGGACTTATTGATACATTTACGAATTTTGCTTTTGTTCTCTGCGGAGGACAACAAAAAGAGAAGATTTCGCAACTGCCACTGCAGAGTTGGCAGTTGCGATCCAGATGAGTTCAATCCAGTTCCATTATTTCGAATGTCATTTTGTGCTTCTGCTCTCTTTCCTTTTCCAAGTGAAAATTAAGCACAAAACAGAACGTCGCAAGTTCCGCATTTTATCTTGTCTGTGACAAAAAGTGGACATGATAACGGAACGATTTCCTTCAGAAATTTACTTCAGAAATGTTCTTCAGAAATTTCCTTCAGAAATGTTCTTCAGAAATGTTCTTCAGAAATTTCCTTCAGAAATGTTCTTCAGAAATTTCCTTCAGAAATGTTCTTCAGAAATTTGCTTCAGAAATGTTCTTCAGAAATTTCCTTCAGAAATGTTCTTCAGAAATTTCCTTCAGAAATGTTCTTCAGGAATTTTATTATTAATCGAAATGGAACCGTACCGTGGCGTACGTGCTGCCCACAAACATCTATAGGTACTATTTTTACCATTCTTTTAAATATTGTGTAAATTGTAATCGTAATTTTAGTTCTCCTTACTACGTAAGTTTTGATTGTATTGTGCTTTAACTGTCACCCTATGGATCTCAGTAACCGCAAGCAGCACTACCAAGTGCTATGTACCATTAAAAAGACTGTTCAAAGTTACAATAATAAGGCCACTTTAATCAATATTTGACATTAAATCGTTCAAAAAAATGACTGATGAAAAATTCAATTTCGGTTGATAAAAATTGATGACGTCTTTTTCTTTTCTTTTTTGAATCGAGAATGATATTTTGCGATTTAAGAATTGCAAAATATTAGCTCATTTCTTGACCCATTTTTAGATTTAGATTTTTACCCACCGAATTGATCGTTTTAATTTTAATGGTAGCCATTTTTGTGTAAGGACTAACCAAAAAAATATATTATATCCAAGTGATTTAATTTTCTCACATTTGCAACGGTTTGTGTATGACTGTTTCACTGTTCGGATGTCGTAATTACTACCCAATAAAAAGAGTGAAACGCAAATCAAGGATTTTTTTCCACATTATATTTTCAATGATTTTTATGACCCACGCAATCATTTGATTTTCATAAACTGCCCCTATGTTATGAAAGATCGGCTTTCGAATGGTGTATCTTGCTTTACAAGGCTTCTTACGGTTGCAAAAATTCATGAGGTTAAGTCAATCCAACTCAACTAAGTTTCATCCTAACTAAGTTGGATAGCTACGTTTGGCCAAAGCCAAAGGCCTTTGCTTGACAAGGCTACTTACGGTTGCCTTCGGCTTTTGCCAAAGCAAAGGCTAAGATCCTAACTAAGTTGGATAGCTAAGTTTGACCTAAACTTAGGCCAAAGTTCACGAGGCTTTCACGGTTCACGAAGTCGTTCTTAGATATCATTAGATTTATATTTCTCCATAATTGGCTACCGGCGGCGGGGTGTAAAATGGGATGCATTTTCTGACTATTAATTAATAAAGAGGGGAATGAAGTTAGCATCTACAGGAATCAGCTATATACATTATGAACTTGATCAATTATTTACATGGAGTTGAGTTCAACTAGATTCAAAATATTTGGGAGTCAGAAGGTACCAATATATCCCAAATGGCCTCCAGTAAACTTCAAAATGAGGCACAACGTTTTGCCGCCATAAATTCTTACATGTTTTTGAAAAGAGTCTGGTATAAATATCGTCAAATATAAGCAAATATCGTCAAATATATATATATATAATATATTTATATAATATTATGCATCACATAGAGACTTTTATAAGTGACACAGGGACTTCTATTTATATTTTCCTAGCAGTGATGAATAATAACCATAATGATATCTCATTGTATTTAAAGTTGCGGCATATAGTATTATGTACCGGTGATTATATGATATATGGTCAAAGTTGTGAAAACATGACATGATGGAATAATGCTTAGGTATATATATGAGATATTGGTGTGATGGCTATTTGAGAAAAGTATGGAATGAAGCATTTAAAATATCCCTGAGAAAAACAATTACGATTATAGTTGTATTATTATGAATGACGTGTGACAAGAATTGCCAAATAAGTGAATTGAAGAAAGTTTAATATTAAATGATCACTTGTCAAGATCTTATTTCTTACTTATACTTTGTAATAAGTTAAGGAATAGTTAAACAAAATATTTTGAATTGTATTCCGTATCACAGACTTAAAACTAGTTACATAATTTGTTAGCGATTGCCTACACATCACACGCAGGTACGGTAAGGACTTAACTCTAATACAATAGTTAATACCTGCCTACTGTTACCCAAGGCTGGTGAGTGCACACAAACCTCGTCCCTGGGTCCTAATACCATGACAAGAATACCGTTTGATTACTTACATTTACAATTGGCTTACGAACTGACTCAGTATAAAATATATAAACACTGCTTTTTTATCACATTAACGAATATTAACAACATTTAGGCAATATTCATGAACTACGACTAACTACCAAATCACAAATATAACATTCTTTGATTATCTAGCTCTACGTATATTTACTAACATTGAATTCTCATTCTACAATAAACTTTTACATTAGAGATTGGTGACCATAAACATTTAATTCATCGACTTTCATAAATCTCCAAAAAACAATAAGTAGATTAACTTTACACGTTAACAACCCAAGAATACAAACTATTACCTACATCAAACTATAACTATGTGTACTTATAATAAAATCTCAAAAT
Organism: Tomocerus nigrus; assembly: GCA_019776505.1. Classification (NCBI taxonomy): domain Eukaryota; kingdom Metazoa; phylum Arthropoda; class Collembola; order Entomobryomorpha; family Tomoceridae; genus Tomocerus; species Tomocerus nigrus. The sequence continues at coordinate 9,549 of JABASI010005375.1, forward strand.
TCATGTGCCTTTTTCTAACCAAAAACCAACGAATCTACAAAATCATTAAATAATTCTTTAATCATAACTTTCATAGCACTGACATTATAACATTGACTACTCATACAATAAGCTTTTACATTTGAGATTGGTGACCATAAACATTTAATTCATCGACTTTCATAAATCTCCAAAAAACAATAAGTAGATTTACTTTACACATTAACAACCCAAGAATACAAACTATTACCTACATCAAACTGTATGTACAAAATCATTAAATTATTCATTAATCAAAATTTTTATAATTGGATTTTCTACTTGAACCATAACAATAATATTATTTATAAATCATTATTCAGTTATTAATCACACTCCATTATTGAATGACATTTTAATTTCCAGTGTTTCGGTTGGGTGCGCTCACTTCAGTGGATGTGTTCACTTCTGTGGATGTGTTGCATTGAATTTGGACAGACATTTCGGTGGATGGTGGGTTTAGGATTCGGGCATTGATGCCATCAACTGATGTATAAACTTCCGCCAAATAATCGTTTATAGATCCCTGGTACTTCTCCTTCACCTTTTCGAACGCTTCGACGACATGTCGCCCAATTTGTACCATATGCGACTTAGTCTTGACCTCTTCCGCAAATTTCAATAACTTGCTCTGACTATCAAAGGTGCTACCCTGGGCCCGCTTTAGCTTCTTTTCGGCATCGTCCTGAACTATTTTATTTTGAGCGCAGAGATTCATTTCAGCTTTGAGTTTGTCCAAGCTGGGTTTCAGCAAATCCATCCTGTCCAAATAGGGTATGTCCTCTTGGGTTTTCTCGACCATTTGCCTAAGCTTGTCAGTAGGAAGGATTTTGTCCCCAGCTTCCTGGTTCACAGACAAGTCTGCAGCCTGATCATCGTCAGGACCCACATTAGCAAACACTTCATTGACATTTTCATGATTGTCATTTTCAACTTCACTTTCACTCACTGAGAGAAATCCATGTGCACTTTCACTGCTACGACTACTTACTTGACTGCATGAACGTAGGACCCGTCTACTCACACGACTGACTCTACGAACACTACTATTACTTACACTTGTAGCAGGGCTTTGGTTCTGTGGGGACCTAACAATCTGAGAATCGTTTTGCTCGTCGATTTCTTCTTGGACAGTTTCGCCAGCTTCGGCATCCGTATTTCTTCTGACAGGAATTCCCACGTTTGGTACTAAGTCTTCTCTCTCTTTAATAAATTTTGTCACAGCTGCATTGCTCGGGCTCACTCCTCTGGTAATTGCGAGACGAGGGATTGCTGAATGATTCTGGACAGGAATTAGCAATTTAGGTACAATGCGTTGCTCCTTTTCAAGAATTGTGTTAACTGCTACGTGAGTCGGGCTCGCTTCTCTTTCTGATGTGGAAGGAGGGACTAGCGACCAATTCAGGACATTAATTCCTACTATAGGTACAAATGCTTCTCCCTCCTTAGGAATTGAATCCACTGCTTCACTGCTTGGACTCATTTCTCTTGGTGATGGAGGCGGAGGGATTCCCAATTCCCGTGATGATTTTACCCAACATTGCACTTGATCCATTTCCGATCTAAGACTCACTTTCCGAACAACTTTGTTCAGCTCCTCAACTGGGGTGGGAAAAATAACCTTTTCCAAAAGTACAATGTAATTACTTTTCCTATTACTCTTTTTATAGGCGGGCTTTCTGAACAAAGATATATCACTGCTGGAAGTTTTGGAGGCTTGCGATGTGTCGGAACATGTTGAAGAGGCATAGGTAGAGGCCACTCCCAATTTGAAAAATTCGTTAACGATGTCAACTTGGACAAGCATTTTTGGCATGTAACCGCTCATGAAGATCGATCCATAAAGTGGCCCTTCTTGCAAATGCAAATGCTCAGTCTTTAAATCCTTTACTGGGAGAGGATTTTCTTTCCCCATTGCTTCAGCTATGTGTTGCATCAAAATGCAGATCAGATTCCTTGTGGGCGGGATCTTGTTCGGTGAATCTGGTGGAGCTGTAAACAAGGCAGCAAGCTTCTCAGCAAAGGATGCTACCTTCTGAGGATCAATTTGCCCTCGCTTCGGCTTTGGTGAAGTCTCAGTTGATGTTGTATCTGGGGCAAAATTGTTGTCATTGTAGTTGTTGGCTATCATCCGCCAACCAAATTTATTGTCCTTAATAGTTGTCACTCTTGAGTCCAAATTTTTCCACAGCTGCGGCGGAGTGACGGTGTCCATGAATTGGCAGATTGCTTCTGCGAGCCAAAGGGCTGCCATGGGAGAATACATAACTTTTTTGTTTTTGCTGTTGACCTCCTCGTAAAAGGCCCAACACCAATCGGAGATATACATCTAAAGAAATAAAAACAACATTGTAATCCTACAACTTAAAAATCGATGTCGACACGTTGTAAATACGGTATTTCTTAATTTCAAAAATCATTTTGTACAGAAATGGTGCGGCAAAAATCACTGTTGACACAAACACTAAAAAATTAAGTTACCTTTCACAATTGTGATGAAATGTTGACCTCCTTTGTCAGTTCAGGATGACTTCAGGTTATTGAGTTCAATTCGCAATCAGCTCCCGTTTCGGTTCCCGAGCACTGAAAATAAAATACTTTACATGTTCAATGTTCTCAAAACGGTTTTACTAAAATTATACGAAATCCTAAATTCCTTTAGAACAGTCAATACCCCTTTCATAATTACAATGGATGTTACTACGTACTGATATTTTTACTAGTAATGTATTTTATTTGGGGTTATGTAAAAAGAATCATACTCGTGCTCGACAAAAAATGTCTAAATAAAAATTCTGTGACTACAGATAATTATTAAACACTAGTCACAAAAGTCGTGCTC
>JABASI010005376.1:0-12407 GCA_019776505.1 Tomocerus nigrus
ATATTATACCTTAGTATAGCTCGCTAATTCCTATTACCGCTATTAGTTTATAGTATGGTATAGGTAAGGTACCTACTTCTACATAAAAATGAAACGTCTGTTCATTTCTAGCAGCAGCGCTAGCTTATAACGGTGAATCAGTTGTACTTTTTGAGCCCAAGTGAAATGTGCCATGATAAAGTTTCTCTCGTGTCGTTTGTGTACTCTTCTTCAAAATTGACTTTTCTAATATAAACAATAACATTATCATTTTTGTTGTTATTGTACCAATTATACTGACTTCTCTTAGCTTGCGATTTGGAATACTAGTAATAATGCAAGTGTAATTGATTGAAAATAAAAATTGTACTGTACATCGTCTCTGTTGTCTATTTAATAACGACCGAGAATGGGGAATAATTTTTAAATTCAAAAATTGCACTCTTCCTTATCCGTGTGTGTTGGTTGTGACTCTTGCTTGTGTAAGTGGAAATTGGAAAATAATATTTTGTTGAACATATTGGTTAAACTGTCTCATCGTGTCATCTCTTTACTGCTGTCCACTGCAGCTTCACTGTGTGTGTAACGGTCTGTTTGTTGTATATCTGTTGTTTGTCTGTTTTCTACGTGACACTTGTCACTTGATTTGAAAACAAAGTAACATACAGTCAGAGTCAACACAGTACAGTCAACAGTCAATTTTTGATTTTGGATTTTAAAATTGCAAGTCAAAGTTCCAAGGCTGACAACTAGATACAGGTGACAGGCCACGGGCAACTATATAGGCACCAGGAGGAAATTCCGGTAGGTGAAAACAGATGAGAGAGAATTAAAAATAAATAAGTACTGAATACCACATATACTAAAAGTAAAAATGAAAAAACAAAAAAGACTGACTCTTGACTTTGGCTCTATTTATTTCTATATTTTAGATCAACTATGAATTTAATTCAATTCAACTGACAAATGAAATCTGTGAAAGCTAGTTTTTAGTTCTGAATGTTATACATTTTACAAAGTTGAACTAAATATTGTATTTATTAATTATTACCTTTTTGTTTTTTCTTTGGTAGGTTCAGTGAACAGTGAAGTACAGGTATTATAGTCAAGTCTATGTCAAGAGTCAACAGTATTTTGGTATTAGTTCATATAATTGTTAGTTAAATCATTCGCATTAGTCATTAGTTGTTAGTAATGTCAATATCAGATGTTAGACCATAAAACATTTAATTGGTCATTCTAGTCAATTAGTAATTCATTGATTATGTCTAATGAACATTCGTTTATTCGATTTGTTAAGTATGAATGAAGTAATAAGTCGTAGTCATAAACTCATAAATAAGTCATTCATAAGTAAGTAATACTGCATTTAGAAGGATGCGTATTTTTAGTGGTGTTGGGTGGTATACGTTGGAATTGTTGTATAATAATAATATGTGGGACTGTAGGACAGAAAGCAACAAATACTGAATACGTGTCTTGTCTTTGTCTATCAAGAGCAAGACGATTTAACGATATAACATCAAATATTATATTTTATTATCGTTTTTCATTGTAGAATTACTTTGCTAAAGGAAATTTTTAAATACTAAACACACAATACATGATACAGTCAAAGATAACATATCGCACATCTAAAGATCAAGATTCAAGATCAAATATTTATTATTGAAAATTTTGTCTAGCTAGGTTGTAGTTTGTAGTGTATAATAGTGTTTAGTGTGTGTAGGTACTAAATAAAAATAAAGTGTTAATTAGGCTCAAGTATAAAATGAACAGTATTTAGATTTTGTTTGATTGCACATAATATATCTATTGTATTGTATATTATTATTCTAATATATTCTATCATATAATCCTATTCCTTTATGAACATTCTAATTCAAATCCTGCTTTTGGTTTTCAGTACTTACTTACAAAGCAAGAATAAGCAAGCGAAGAGAAGAATATCAGAAAAATATTTGGATATTGCCGACACAACACACATATAATTGTGAGATTGTGGCACATAGATAGTCGAAATAGATGTTCTAATCTAATCTATAAGCAAGCATAATAACAGGAAATGAGGTGTTCGTCATGTGCAACCTAGCCTGAAAAAAAACTGAATTGGATCAAATCAATTCCATGCTGGTAGTACATGAAACAGTTTTCATACAATCCGTTCCTCTGAATTACCTATAGAAATTCAACTAAAATAATTGTGACGTCGACGTCAAAAGAAAAGCAACTTCCTAAATAACCTGTAGGAATTTCACAAAAAGAAAAATGTAAGTAGGTCAAACCTATCTTTGAAAACAAGCTCCAGAAGAGATCAAGTCAAAAAGTTGTGTGCTTTCTTATCTTAATTTAATCAAAAGCTTCGTGAATGAAGGAGTTGAAGAAAGATCCTAGCAGGGTCACTTCTCACAATCATAACATGAAGCGGGCGTGGAAATTGCGTAAGTAATTTTTTGTTATTTTTTACGTAATAATAATATTAATATACAAAATACATTTAAGACTTACTAGGAGAGGAGGTTCGTCTGAGGTACCGATAATTTTTAGCCACCTCTGGTATGTTGGAAGTTATTAATTTAGTAACCATTTGCTGGCATGTAGTTCACAGGTAGATTATTTTTTCCGTTCCAAAACGTAATAATGAAATCATAAACTATCAAAGCTTTTCGTCATATTTAGTAGTATTGAAAATCATTGAATGAATGTTATGAGTTAAATAGTTATTGTTTTATTAGTTTGATGACTATGATGACATGATGAGTGTTTAGTCTGTTTAGTATCGTTATAGTATAGTATAGTATAGTGAATATAGTCTTAAAATGGCAAGAAAGAATGAAAGAATTCTTAATGGATTCATGAATATCTACTAAGTGCCATTTTGTATGTGACTGAGTAAGCAAAAGCCCACGGTTTCTAGGAAAATCTTCATTAGGAAAAGATAAGATAACTTTAACAACTGAATAAATATTACATAGGTTTTTCTACTGTTTCATTTACTCATGCTTTTTTGGTAGATTGAGAGCCATCAAATAGAGCTGCAAAGCAAACCAAATAAATAAGACCAATATGCAACCTAATCATTATAATTATTATCGTAATCGTAACTTGTTAAGCTGCGTTGTGGTTTATTTTATTGTATGTAGTATATTTGTACTTCACTTCTTAACCTACCTTTAAGTACATACATAATATGTACGTCATGTCTGGTGGTAGTCATGTCATGTTATGTTTTATTGTTTTATACGCTAATTCTGGTCTCAGGTCTGCTATCAGTTAATTCAAAGCAGTGTATATTTATATTTGATTTTGTATTTTGTTGTTTCGTTACAATAGAAATGATATTTTCCATCGAATTGGTGGGACTTATTTTTGTTTCAGCTGTTATAATGTATGTATTATATTATGCTTTGTGCAGTTGTGTGTGACTGTAAATGTAATTTGATTAGCAAGTGAATACTAATGAATGAATGATTTATAAAAAGCAATAATAATACTGCCTCTGTTTAAGTCAAGTACTGTACTTGTACTGTGCTTGCTCATTGCTGTTATGCTGCTGCATGTTTAGTTTAATTATTAATTAACAACTTAATGATGTTTTATTTTTAATAGTTTAGTTAGCCAGTCAGTCTGGCTAACGTCATACACATTATATAGATTGCCGAATTCAAATTATTGCGCAATACGCATACTTAGAAATTTTAGGACGTTAGGATTACCTACCTATTATAGGTATTATTATTGTTTAATCTTTAATCTTCATTTCAGTTCTAAGTTGTATGTTCATCTTCATTTCCTATGTTCCTATATGCAAAGATTTTGTCTTAATTAATTGTGTCAATAGTGTGAAGAGGTTGCTGTTCATTTCACCATATCACCAATACGAATTCAAAATGTTGTGGTGTGGTTTATTGAGTTTATCCGTTGGAGTAAATGTATCAAATAATTAATTCACAAAAAAAGTGTTGATTTAATCGTTGAATAGGGCTCTGATCTGACGAGATATTTATTTAAACAACACACATTATTGTAAGTAAATGGTAATGAGTAATGAATGATTGAAGAATCCTATGTCCTATATATTATTATATATAGTTAAATGAAAGGAAGGTTGCAGTCGTCTTTTCTTTCTGCTAGTAGCAAAATAATATTTTTCGAGTTTTGTTACATGTGTACTGCGTAAAATTGTTCATTCATACTACTCTCCTGCGGAAGGAAATGTTGCAAAATTAAAAGATTGTAGTGGTAGATAAGTAGTAAAAATAAAGGAAGGAATCACCCTATGAAAACAATTAACAAGAAGTTAAAGGTGGTGTGTGTGATTTCATTATCTATTATCTGTGGTATAAGGTATAGTTTATAGTAATCTACCTACTGAACTGCACTGCACCCTACTCAAGTAGTACGCATAATTACAATTATATCGCTTTACTACTGTTTTTAGTATTGCTGCATAACCATAACATTTTAAGCATTTATTTACGTATGAATACAGTTTACTTTCTTGGGCGGACTCTTCTTCATTTTGTGTTAACTACGTAAGAACGCATTAATTATTGTTGTAGACAATGCATCATGCATCAATACTAGTAAATAGAAATAAGGTATGTAATGTTAGATCATGAATGACCTCATGAATTGGCTGTTGCACCTACTTGCATTTTTGTTTACATTCATCTGCCTTTTGTTACATTTTTCTCATTTATTTATTTGTTGCAGTTGTTTATTTTATTTTGTACATCTCTGTACAAACTCCTATTGTTTATTGCAGTGATACATCCGCTCCTTGGCTATTGAAATGAAACTGGGCTTGGCTCTTCTAATCCACTTAAGAGTTTAATAAGAGATAATTTTATAGGTAGATTGCCTTAGGCTTTAGGTATGCATCTATGCATGCATTACATAGATAGTGGCAGTAATAATAATAATGTAATACATAGAATACTTTTTCGATAAATTCGCAATATTGGTGATGATACAATTGCTAAGCTGCTACTTGACATGCACTTCCACGAGTTCCACGGCAAATATGCCTTCAATCTTCGAGTGATGATTTTGGGATTTTGGAACGAAATACGAAAAGTAAATTCATCAGTCAAAGTCAGAATTTGACATCACACTTAAAGTAAATAGGAGAGTCATTCATTTAGTGTCGAACCCGAACCGAACCAATGTAATTGCTTGAGAAATTTCTAAAGGTAGGAAAATACAATACAGTGACAGCATCAGCAATAAAGGATTGCCAATTATCAATTATTGTCGGTTGATAGAATATTATTTATGGTATATGGAAAGTATAGATTATGGACATGGAATATGAAATTAACGAAATAAGAGATACAGAAGATCATAATGGTTAAAAATGGTTACTAAAAAGATAATAACGTGGAACTGAATAATTAGTACATTATGTGGAGGGTCTCAGACTCAGAGATAGGTATATATATTATAATACCTAATAATATTATATGGGGTAGTAGACTATGGGGTAATATTATTGCATTATTATATTATTTGCATTAGTGCAACAGTAGCTAGTAGTCTGGCTAGTCCGTATTGTTGGATTAGTTAAATTCTACCAACTAGCATCTACACCATGTCGTGAATCTAATCTCTATGTGAGCCCATTGCCCACAATTGTATCAGTTACGGTGGAACAGAACTTGAGATAACTATACAAAAGTAATAACCTAGACAGACTGAAATCATGAAATGCAATGCAGTTAACTTGACTTCAATTTTACTGCATTATCTTACCGCGTGGAAACTTCAGATTTGTTTAAGTAGGTTGGAGAGCTTTTGGTTTTGTGTATCATCTATTATCGTTTTGCAAAGTTACATGATAATGAGCTAGTACAATAGTACATAGTGCAACAACTGCAAGACCTTCCTAGGTATTCCTAATTCCTATATCTATATCGTGAATAACGACCATTCAAGTCAATGTTGCTGTGCTGTAGCAGTAAATTAGGTATACCTGATACCTAAACTAGTAAACAATTAAACATTATTTATCGATGTTTGAACTGTGAACTATAATGTCATCAAAATCATAAGCAACAATTTATAATATTTCATAGTTGGATATGTTTGTGTTTCAAAAATCACTTAAGCTACGCTACTTATAATTACTATGATTATGATGGCCCTAATCAAAGGGATCGACATCGACATAGGTTCCTTTCCTTGTGCAGGTTTCTGCGCCCAATTAATTAGCCATGAACTGGCATAGACAATTTGGGTGCATAAATATTGGATGAAAAAAGCCGAGGAAATATCCTTAATATTATTACTGCTAATTAATACCTAAACTATTATTTGAAAGAAACTGGAAAGTGTATTGAGACGTTATTTGCACAAGCACATCTGCACATACATGCAGTAAATATAAATATACAACAATGATGTATTTGATGTATAGTATGTAAGTAATAATATATATGTTATGTAATTAAATACGTATATATATATAGATGGTTTTATTTTTCGTCAAAGACTCCATATAAACGGTTTTCTTCTTTTCTATGAGAATTAGAATGAAACTAGAGATCTTAAAGTTAAAGTGTTAACAGCTGGTCGGTCAATGGTTTGGGTTTGGGCAAAGAACAGACTTTTGATGAGATGGTTGGTTACTTTTTTGCAAATCTATCTTGAGATTAATAAGTATAGTGAAGGAAACTGGATTTAGTATGACTGTCTGTCTATGCCTCAGGATATGTTTTGTATAGGTATGTGCAATGTAGTATTTTTTGCAAGGCAGTTTCATTTTAGGGAAGGCTAGGATGGGGTTTTGGCTTTTCTTTTCTGTCTGACTTTTTAGTTTTTAACTAGCTACCTATACACCTGGCAATAAATGTAACATCCTTTCAATGCCGATTTACCTTGCCATACTATACTACTATAATATCAGTACTACGGGGAATGGAAATGGAAAGATGAATGCACTTTTTACTATCTGTATATACGAGGAACAAATAACCCAACTACTTTGAAATGCATGTAATAATGAGTAGGCTAGCTAGTCTGAAAACTCTAATACCTCTCTGCACTTGCTAACCACAAATGGTTACTGTACAGGCATTTTTTATGTTGAAATGATATGCAAATAGACACGCAATACTACGCAAATGAAGTACTACCTACTGACTGCCTTACTATATTATAATGCCGTTTTACACTAGCCAAAATGATTGACGAGTATAGTTATACAGTTGACGCAATGTAGTCTTTTAATAAAGATTTGAAAACATGATGTATACACTATACACACTATACAAATACATAAGAAGTTCCCATAATAATTCTCTCTTGAAGTTTTTTAATGAAAGAATAATAGTACAATACAAAAGAACTAGAAGAAGATGTTAAGCTTTGGACATAAAACTCTGCTCAAGCATTTCCTATCCAATCGCAATCCAATCCCCAAGTTTACAACAACAATTGAGCAGAGTTCTTTTATAAGCAGTGTGGTGTATATAATATAGGTACATAATATGGGGATTTCTAGCAATTTTTTAGACTATTGCATTTATTATTGTTATACTATTAATATGTTAGTCGTGTGTTGGTTAACAATGAGACTTGTGGCTGCTGTGCTCTGGCTCTGTATGCATAGATTATCCTCAGGGCTAGCTATCTACTAAAACTGCTAACTGGTTCCTCTATAAACATAATGAGGTCTTACAGACTATATGGTACAGCCATTATTCATTATAAAGTCCAATTCCACATAGGTACCTGGTTCTTCCTTTTCCTTTGGCAGGCAATAACACAAAAAGTATGAATTACCATTCATTCATTATGCACAATGCACTGAATAAGAAATATTCAGGCAAATTGTTTAGTAGTATTATTATTTGTCTTCTGATCTGTCGAGTGAATGTACTTTTAGAGTTAGACTAATGTCTTCAATTACAACCTTATTGTGGTGGCACAATACACGATGTTTTTATTATTGTTATTGTCGTGGTTTTATTTTTGTATGATTCGTTGATCCCAGGGGACATAAGGATTCTTATAATTCAATACTATCCTGTAATCCACCGTATAGCATCATAGCAAATTACAATCATATCATATCATTCGTCATTCATATATTTTTACTATATGTTATATGTAATGTGAAATGTGGTACGTGTAATTTTCTCTCCTCTCTTCTCCTTAGTCTCCTTATTATATTATGTCGAATGAAGTCACTTTTGTCTTGTTGTGGTGGTGCTGGTGGTCATGAATATGATCATGATCATGTATGCTGTGCTATAGGTGTGTAGGTATAATTATATAATTATGTAGGGCAGATATGATACAAATAAATGAATGATCTTATTAATTCTCTGCAGAGAAATGTACAGAAACAGACAAACAGAATTACTATGCTTGTACTGTAAGCGCCTTTTTAAAAACGTTTTTGATGATCAGAGCTTAGGACGAACCGACTCCGACTCGTCTGCTCAACTCTGCTCTGCAACTAATAGAGAGCTGTTTTATTTTGTGAGACAATTTTTGTGGATGTAACTGTAAGTAGTAAGTGTGAAATAAAAAATAAAACAAGTAGTAGCTTGAAGATCAATTTTGTATTTGATTGAGTCCTCAGTCTCTTTTCAATGAAATTTCGTTTTATAAGATATGAAAAAATAGTCTGTAGGTAGGTGTAGTGTAGTGTAATATTTCGTGTGTGATTCTGGGATTTTGAAGGAAGGGAAAAGAAATTTTCATGTAAGGAGGTCAAGGAAAAAATGTCGATTTCGGGTTTAAAGCAAAAGGGGATAGGAAAGGGGATATTCTCTTCTTTATTTGTAGATTGTAAATACCTAGTACGTTCGTCAACAGTCATTATAATTTTAATAATTGCGACAGTTAGAATTTAGTGAGATGTGAGATTAACATGTATAGCACCAAGATTTGGAAATGCTTGCTCATAAAATTATAATAATAGGATGAGGTGAAGAACCTTTCCACGGTGGTTTGGTAATTAATTGCTACACTTCTGATGTGTAAGTTACGTTTGGACATTAATTTAGGTAGCCGCTATCGCTAATGTGAACTATGTAGCTGATTACAATATGTATGTATATGTAATGTTTATTACCGACTTTACAACCCGATAGGGTATTATAGTATAGGTATGTTAAACGTTGCCCGTTGGTATTAGTAAAATTATGGAAGTCTAGGCAAAAATGTTGGTTGATAAACAATGCAGGATCATCGGATCATGCACATTCCATGAAAATCAATATTACTCATCATATGTCTAGGTCTAGACTCTCTACTCTCTACTATACGGAATAAATTATTATTTGGCTCAAATATAAGTAAAGCGGTTACAAGAAACGCACAATTTCGTATCAATGTGGTGAACATTTGAACAGCATGTATTTAGTTTAAAAATTGGTGTAAGTGTATAAACGTAAATATGAATTAGTACATTACATACATTTACAGATTGGATAGTGTTGTGGAATGTGCCACATGTCCACATTCAATGTGGACTCTCTCGGTTGACGGAAACATTTTTATTATTTCTATCTATTCTATTGTAGGTTAGGTACATTTGCATTGCAGCCTAAGACCGACGTTTCTTACACGTCAATCACGTCATTTACTAGTCTGTTTGTACAAAGTGGTCATCGTGACCATTTATCTCTGCTTGTACAGCAGGTGATAGTTTACTTGCCCGCATTTTGGCAGTTATTTCTGTACGTAGCGAAGACAGTGATACCTAGAATTACAGTAGGGATTTGGTTCAAAGTTATTACTTTCGAAGCCAAACTGGTACGGTAAAAGATATGTAGGCTTAGTTAATTTACTTAGCTTAGGTACATGTTTATTGTCATTATTGTGTTAGCTGTTTGATAAAATTCATAATATAGCATTACATATTGCATATTTAGATTTTTTGTCGTAGTAGAAAATGTAAATATTAAATATGTAACTTAACTAATACGTAATAAACGTTTGGATTTACACAGAAAGTGTAGTAGTTTTGTTACTTGGCTTAATTTTATGAGTTCTAAGTACTTCAGTGACTCATGTCACGGTGCCATTGAATCAAGACGATTCGACTATGATGCAAATATGTGAACTAAGGTTGTGGGCCATTTCCTGGTTTTCCCATCACTATTTCACCTTAATCACCTACCTTTTCATATTTATATTTATGTGTGGAGAGGGATGCTATATCTTATTTTTACGCTTTAGTAAAATGACTCTGAGTGTCCTGGTGGTCTTTGTACTGTCATTTCATTGTCTCTCTTCTGAATTAGGAAACTGTTTTCAGTGTTTTCTATTTTTGTTAGTAGTGTGAGCGTTGGATGACGTTGTCGAGGAGTTGAACAAACGAGTAAGTGTGTCGATATAGATTATTCATGGACGAGCGATGTTGATACGATGTGACTTTATGTCAACAACTCCCAACTTCTATCTAGCTAGCCTACCTAACATCAGTAACATCGTAACATCTATCTTCAAATTCCATCCAACTAAAGCGAAAAAAATAATTTGTCGTTTCCCCTATAATCTATAATATATACCTCTATATGCATTACCTGTGTCTAGCATAATACTGTCTGAATGCACTTTATTATATATTTATGCTGTAAATGCATACATCTCCTCATATCACTTCATGTGTTAAATTAAGGAACATGAACATGTCGGACATGTCGGAATTGGAATTAGATAGAGATACAGAAGTTTCAGAGACAATAATGTTAAGCATGACTGCTATTTAACTGAGTGTGCGGAGTACCTGTATGGTTAAATAGAGTAGTCAGTCCGTTCATACTACAAATAGCTATATAGTTAAAGTTAGGTTTAGGTAATTGTAATTTTAGTCAGTTCAGGGAATCAGACACTTCAAGTCAGGTGAAGTTTTGTTTATAGAGCTGTAGTAGCATATAGTGCAGTTTTTTGGGACTGACTACGGTACAGAATGTCAACATTGTCAGTTGGTATAAGCATTTAATGCTATAATACATATGTATAATATGTTTGCTGTTCTCTGCTCTCTAACTAACTGTATTTTGTATGACAATACATTTACTTATTTGTTACGTTACGTTCTAGCGTACTGTAATGTAATGTAAATGCAGTGATTTCTATATAGGTACAACATACCTAATACCTACCTTTATGATGTTTAGTCTGCATTCTACCCATCTATTTTTATTTTGGGATGTGCATTGCAAAGGAGAGAAAATTTAGTTTTATATGACTAACTATAGATGGATTCTTATATGTTATAAAAATTGCATTGCATGTAACCGGAAGTTGGTTGTCATTTACCATACGGCACAATAATAAATTACTAATACTAATATGTAATATACTATATAATGTGTATTGTGTTTGTAGGTACGTTTTTGTAGCTTAAGAATACTGCTTTTAGTGTAAGTTGTTAGTAAGTTGCAAGTGACAGTACAGTTTTTTTGTTGTCTTGTTATGCAGAGAACTTAGAGCATCTAATCTCCATCAAAAAGACCCACACATTTAAGTGTGGACACATGTATGTTTATATGCATGTACATGCAAATATATTTATTGCGCCAGAAAGGAAACAACAGCTTGATAGATGTGGTTATCCTCAGAGTTGAATAATATGGATAAGATTTCCCAATGATGGACTTTGCGGTAGATAAACAGTGGCACTCGATTTGGATGACTCAGATCAATATGAATGACACAGGAAAAGAGTTTACTTTACCGCACCCATTTATATTGCAGTATTGCACAGTACCGCACAATTTTCGTCGCCAAACAAGAATCGGTACCCAATAAGATAATGATAATAAGAAAGAATTATAACAACTTTACTTCAAATGGAAATAGGTTACTATTGAATGAAATGTATGCTTGATGGTCCAAAATACAACATACAACAGTTGATTATGCTTTTATTAGCCCATCACATGTACTCATAAGGAAAGCATTTTTCAGGCATACTTCCATGAAGTTGAAGCAATGCCATTTGAAGCTGAAATGGAAGGAAATATTACATCTATTGTTAAACATCCATATAATTAAGTATATATATCAGGGGCTGAATCGCTGAATGGTGAAATGATTGTATATGTATACATTTAGACTTCTACTTCTAGATATTATAGTGATTTGATGCCAATGGTAGATTTGCTAAAGTGGCAGAGAGTGGTAGTGGTGTGATAGTGATATATTGTAATATTTAGACAATAGACAAATGTAGGTGCTTACAGAACTTCTTGTAATTAATTTTGGTGCTAATAGCAGCGTCAAAACAGTCAACAGTGGGCTGAAGAGATTGATATGTTCACATGAAAGGAAGCGATGCAAAGACGAATCAAAGCATAACCAAAATCTGCTAACATTTATTAGTGCGTTTCATTGCCGACATTGCTATTTACAACTTGCAGGAACAACCGCCCTTTAGCTTATCATTGTCATTGCACATCATGCAT
>JABASI010005377.1:0-12407 GCA_019776505.1 Tomocerus nigrus
GCAAGGCCCGTCGAAAGTTCTTTACGCTAAAACTGTCAGCGGGACATCGTGGAAGTCAGAGCTTGTCTCGCAGTAGTTGGGAATGAATTCTACAGTCGTTTGTGTAAATTGAGTCGATGCGGAACTGACAGACTCGTCCAAGTCCCACATCTTAATCAGTCCGCAGGGTTGTTTTGAAGCGACCATTTCCCTATTTATCCCATAAACTGCAGTGAAGTTAAATTTACTGGCCATTGTCTCAATCGCCGTATATCTGGATTCACACGGCTTGAGTGAACTTTTTATTAGAGAGTAGACAGGCACCTTGCATTCCGGCCGTGTTGTCGGAGATTGAATGTTATTCAATTTATCAATTCCAGTGATGACCATTTCGTGGAGATGGCCATTTAGAGAGTTCCAAACTCTTTCCCAGTCTTCTTCCTCCAAAATACTTCTTTCCATTAACGACCCCAAGGTTGGTGACCACTTTGTGTAGAGGTTTCCAGTGTAGACTGAATGATGAGTCTCATTGTCAATCACCACAAGGAAAAGGGGACTCAACAACTGCCGACCCAGTGCCTGCGGCCAAAGTTGTTTCCCAGTTTCTAGCCCATTTTTGTCAAAGAGGAGAATGAACGTAGAAGGACGATAGATAGATACTGGAAACATTCTCTCCAAGTGCCAGACCAAATTATCGTGCCTGTCCTCCAATAAAATGTTTAGCGTGCAGAAGTTCTTGGATAAATCTCTCGGTTCATTTTCATCTCGTCCGAAGCGAGATTTATTGTAGTGTGGAGTGGCCACTGTCCAAGGCTTGTCATGTTGATTCTGGGCCAACAACTGAGAGACCCAAAGAGAATTCTGGGAATAAATGACATTGAAGTCGCAGTTTTTGAAGAGCGATAAATTGGGGATGCCCTGGACACTTTTTAGTCCAGCAACAAAAATGAAGAAAGATGTACAGAAATTGAACAACATTTCGAAATTCAAGTTTTACAGAAGTAATCGGCTACCAAATGAATGGCATAGTGAGAGAAACGGAAATGGCGACGCAATGGCCCCATTTGAACCCTTCGCATACTAAAAATCGATACACCAACATCATAAAGGCAGCCATGTCGTTTCTTCGTTAGCATAACGACAAGTTATGTCAAAACAAAAGTCAAAACAAACCAGTACAAGAAATATATTATTTACGGAAACGGCTTTAAAAAATAGCGGTCATGTCAAATTGTGATTTACGGCCCCTTTAAAAACTACTTGAGTTAGGATTCGACGACATCGCCACAATTCCTAGCGGTTAAATCCGATCTGACCCTAACTACATATTTACTAAATTGAATGATATATCTGAAACCGTTCATAAGTTATCGCACCAAAAGACAGACATGTAGGGCTTCGCCACAAAGTAACTGCCGCTACTATATTTCCATTCTCAATGTTTTCAGTATCAGCTTATAGCAAAAATATTTCTGGGAATATTGGGAGTTTCCCATGTCCCCAATTTTGTCTTAGACTATGTCTATGCTGAATCGAATAAATTCCGTCTTTATTTTTAATAGCCACTTCCGTGTTACATTATTCTGTGGACGTGAGGCTATTGACTCGCTCGACCCATAAAATGTTCGGTAGAACTGATTGTCAACTAATAAACGTCGCAATTTGATGGATAACAAAATACCTAGTCATTCTTATTCTTAAGAAAAATGACTGTGCATGACTTCTGCATTGCTTTTGATTTGCATATAAAAATGGAGGACTTTCAATATTATATTTCTACTCAACGTTGTTAGTCGCTAAAGAAATTGTAATCGTTTATTAAGGAGCGCATCGCAAAGTAAAAAATACAAACTTGACGTAGCCAATCGCGCTACTTATTGCTACGTGCAGGGCCATTCCTATTATATATGTCAAATATTATTGATATATTTTGTCTTAAAGTCCTAATTAATTTATCAGTGTAGGTACTTAATAATTCCCTACCATTAGTGACCGCCTTTTCTTATCCCGATCAACGTCTACAGTGAAAAGTAAATGATTCCCTTTCTTATGATAAACGAGATGAGTACTTACGGATTACGGATGTTGAGTATACGGATTGAAAACAATTAGAAAATTCTGTTTTTTTTTTGCAATTTGCGTGGTTTAGTGAACAAAATGCGCGTCATTAAGCACGGAATTTGAAAAAGTTTATCAGCAAGGATATCTTACGACATTTAAACTTTTAAACGCGCTAAATATCAATGATATGTACCCAGTCCAAATAGGCGAGTTGTAATGCCATGTAAAAACTACATGAGTAACCACATGACCAAAATTTACTGGTGTTCTTCATAATGCATTTCAATATTCGTAAACATGAGTTTTTCAACTTAATCACAACCCTGGGTGCCAACGCATAAAATATAGTAAGTAACTTATAGTTGGGCGATCAAAACTATGTACAGCGCTTTGACTAATCCAGGGTCGCTGAATTCGGGAAGAATATCCATGTCCCTCTACATCAATGTATTCGAGCGCTGGGTTCGCACGCACATAGTCTACAAGTAAAGTTTAGACGATAAGGGTAATATGCATGGCTTTGGGGTTTCCAGGGGCGCTGAGTTCGGGAAAAATATCCATTTCACTCTACAATAACGTATTTGCGCGCTGGGTGCGCGGACATGGTCAAAAGGTAAAGTTTGGGCGATGAAAATTATATTCGGCACTTTGGGGTTTCCAGAGGCGCTGAGTTCGGGGAAAATATCCATTTAATTCTACATTAACGTATTCGCGCGCTGGATGCGCGCGCAAACGGTCTGAAAGTAAAATTGGGACGATTAAAAGTATATTCGGCGCTTTGCGGTTTCCAGGGATGCTGAGTTCGGGAAAAATATCCATTTCACTCTACATCAAAGTATTCGCGCGCCGGACGCGCGCGCACATGGTCTAAAAGTAAAGTTTGGACGGTTTCAGTTGAAATTGTGCTTTATTAGCAATTTTATGTTACGAAATCTAGAATTAGGTACAATGAGTTTATTTTGCTGTCTTCATTACTATTATTAATGTACACTATTGTGTCTAGTACAGGTTAATCAAAAGTTCCAGTTACTTTATTGACATCATTCACAAACGGCATACAATAATTTATTGCATTGTTGCTTGTCCCATCCGTAATTTCCCAAGGTTTCATTGGTGCAGGCAGCCAAGTTAGCCACAGATATGCATCCTGTATGTCCATTATCTGGAAAACCAGATCTCCAATTTGTGTATCTTACTGGCTCGTTGGTGGTTCGCCAGTAATATAGCCCAGCACTTCCAAGGTCATTCGCTGCCGTCCAAATTGAAAATGTTCCTAAATTTTAAATTTTCGGCTATTATTTCTACTGTAATTTTTCACCGAGATACTAATCTGAAAACGTTGTAAGCCGAAACTTTGGCAACGCTTTTTAATGATTCTCTTAAAGTTGAAGGCTTAAATCCAGAATAATTCGAATATTTAGTCATTCTCCTGCTTCGCAAATGATACGTAGCTAACCAAAAATGAATTAAGAATTACAATCAGAAATTTTAAATCTCTTTCTGATTATTTTCTTGCATCAGCATACATCAGGTAATTAAACATCTGTAGACTTCAATTTTTTATTGAATCAAGCCGCGAATTATAAAAAAATTGAAAGAGCATCGAATTATTACTTTTAATTCCGCTTTAACTTTACAGAAAGTGATTTCATAAAGCTGAAAATCACACAAGTATAGAGAACAAAGTTTTAGGTCAAGTAGTGGATGGATTAAAATTAAAGATTGATTTAATTGTCTACCAGCATCCATTGCCTTTCCATACACGTAACGTGTTTCCAATAATGAAGACGTTTATGTACAGTTGTTGCTAATAAATATTTGTCCATTTACAATTTACGAGAAAGGCAGTAACAATTTTTTCCATCTTTTTCGTATTTGACTATCGCCATTTTGAAATGAGGAATAAGTAAGCGCGCGTTATCCCCATAACAACCAATTTAAACCATTTGCAATAGAGTTCGGTTCGTTAGAGCCCTATATTCATTGTTTCTACCTATAGGTACATAGTTTGGTCAGCCAAACGTTTAATGCGTTCGAAAGTCAAAGTGACAACAGGCAGACAGACGGACATAAAGTGTAATTAATAACACCCCCTGGGGATAAATAAAAAGTGGTGTCTTTATATTAACTAATGCCCCTTCAGTTATTCACTGTCTATATTTTGAATATCATTTTTATTATTAAAAAGAATTTACCGGCACTATGTAGCATTGAACGGACATCATAATCTTTAAATGAGTCTTTAATGGTCACCAACAGTTTTGAGCGAGATCTACAAAGTTCCAAGGCATTTTCCCAAGTGACCTTATGAAAAGCATTGAAATTATGTTATATTATATATATATATTATTATTAAGTATTTCCATTTAATTGAACTGCAGTTTGTTTTCAAAGAGCTAAAGGAGCATGGAACACTGCTAATTCTCTTTTTATTGGAAAGCATACAAATAATACATCGATTTATTAAAAATTGTTTAAAGTCAAACTTACTTTATGATCACTTATTTCAAAGTCGTATGCTCGATCTTTAGTATCAACATCTTTGCCAAATGACGTTAAGCCTACAAAGGGAATTCAGATATATTATAAGTAGCTAAGGATAAAAAATCCTAAATAAAATACAAAAAAATTTCACCAATATTTCTCAATTGAACAGCGTAGGTGGTATGTGTTACCAAGTATACACATAAAAGTAACATAAGCCTCAAGTTTTCCATTTTGCTCTGAAAATAATACTGAAATCATAAAGTGTACAGTACATTATTATTATATACAAATGGTTTTCGTTAAATACAGTTATCTTATCTTCCCCTACAGGCAGATTAAATTTATATTCATTAGATCAACAATACCTGGAAACTATTACGTATGCCTTCTTATAGCACGTAAAGTGGATTATGACTCAATTACTGTTGTAAATATATTTGACGTACTTAGCCAAAAGCCGACAACTGATTTTTATTACCGCACAGCTAAATATTTACGTAATTACTTAAACCACTTAGATAGTCATTTCAGTATAAAAACCTGTAAAAAACTCGGTTACGGCATAGTATCAAAAAAGGTTAGTACATATCTTAACATTCTTAGGAATCCTAACAAAATGTACAAGATTTCTTTAGTTTTTCTTGTTGTCATTGGCTATGTTGCGGCTGAAGCCTTTCCAAATTCACTTTCAGAGAGAAGCATTACTTATTCTTCTTTAGGGCTTCGACCCGTAGGGGAAGGCAAAAATGAACGGGGCCTGAGAGTATATTATGCAATTAGTGATCTCCCGGTATGCTTTTGAAACCTTTAAATTTTCTACCTTCGACAAACTACATTCTTACATTATTTTAATATAATTTTTTCAGGCTACTTGGAACCAGGCTTATTCAGTGTGTAGAAATGGTGGAAATCTAGTTTCATTGTCTACCAGAGCCATTGACCAACAAGTTGCTGATGTTCTCCTAACCGAAGACCTGGGTATAATTCTCCCATATTTAAATATATTTTATGATACTGATATTTTTTTTTGTCTTTTCCATTTATTTTCTAAGCCATTTTATTCATATCTTAGGAACAACGGCTGTATGGACATCGGGACGATTTGACGAAGCCATAAAATCTTGGACATGGCAAGACCCAAAGCACGATTTTGGATTCTTCACCAACTGGAAGAATAGGGATCCCAGTCAAGACGCTCCAACACGTTGTATCTCGGCTTCGGGAATTCTTTCATCTTACGGCTGGAATTCCCAACTGTGCAATGAAAAAAATTATTTCATGTGTTCATTCGACTAAGATGTTTTTGATCATAGAAATTTAATGTACTACATTGATTTTTGAAATAAAATTATACACTGACTTAATATACCTTATCTCAAGAATCGCTTTATATTTCATTGCGTCCTAAAAATTTCCCGCCAACACAGATAATAATTTTTTTCATTTTTTATTTATTCAACTTAATTTTCGTTAGGCACCAGCCCATAGCACAATTCACGACACATATTATTTTATTCGACTTATTAATTGTGTTACATATTATGGCTGTCTGTGTGTCCTGCATCTTATCTTCGCGTTCGTACAGAATCTTGTGCAAATGTTTCAGGCTTCAGACACATACACATCCACGTGCTATGACTGTCTCCTTGGAGTGATAGCTTTTAAATTCGTGGTCTTGCACTAATTTACGAATGTCATCTTTGTGTGCCTTTTCCACACTCTTCCACGGTAGCTAGGGGTATACTAAGGTACTGACGGACTTTAAAAGATAAGGCTAATGACGAGATAATCCAATCACGAGGATACGGATCATACTCACTCGCACTATCATAGTACTAATGTACCACCAAGTTACTTATGTAAAGCATTGCTTGGTTGGGACGATACTTTTGTAGGGCATCCATTTAAGAGGCATTGAAATGTACAATAATATAATGTACATGTATCGATCAGTTATTCTCCGATCTTACACATTGTAAAATAAAATATAGACTATTATCATGCCGTCAGTAAGTATATGTAAATGCTGCACACTGACACTTTTAGCAAAAGGAGACTTCAATTTCATTACTTGCGAAGACAATAAGACAATTGAGCAGTTAAAATAGTGTCAAAGTTTAAAAAAATTGTAATTTAAATGAGATCAGGATAACTGTTTACCTCGTAAATATTTATTTATGTAATTACATCAAGTAATTTTTATTCTGGCAAGTTTTTTTAAGATTAAATAACAATAAATTATTAACATAATATTAGCTTTGCATTAGTTTGAACAGTATTACAGTTAAGCACATTTATTACAGATTAAATCGCAGACTGCCATATTTTTTGAGGTAGTGACTGCGATGATGACACCAGTGTGAACGTCATTTATTAGTTTATTACTCTCAATCCCACACTAAAAAATTATAGTCTAACTATAATGTAATATAATTCATTATGTTAGGTTAGGAAAACAAAATTGAGAGTGGCGTAAGACTAAGGCGTATCTCGGCCCATAAAAAATGGGTAACGGAGCATTAAACGTTTCCGCGTAATTTTTGCTATGCAAATCTGAACATTCTGATAATGATGAATGAATATTCGCTGCTGCGAAAAGATTTTCATTCTTTGTTAGGGGGTACAGTTCAATTACGTCACAGACTGTCATACTTTTTTGAGGAAGTGACTGTGATGATTTCAGCAGTATAAACGTCATTTATTACTCCCAATCTCACTAAAATTAAAAATACAACTTCGTCGGTATTACTTAACAATCATTAAGTCACTAGTAATCCTACCAATAACTTGGTCCATAAAACTTGAGTAATTGAGAGTATTAACCGTTTCCACGTAATCTTTGTTATGCAAATCCGAAATGATGAATGATAACATTCGCTACTGCGAAATGATTTTCATTCTTCGTCAGAGGCTGCAGTTCAATTAAAATAATCATAGCGATAATTCCATTACACAGGTGTGGGTGCAGGCCCATGTAAAATTTATAGTAGTCATCATAAATAATTTAACGTGATGTTTATCAGTCAGTCTTTAATAATACTTTCTCACATTACGAGTAAATTATAAAGGCTTGTATTTCTAAACTTTCTCCGGGACTACATAATTTGACACCAAACAAGAAAAGATGTTCCAAAATATATTTCTCTTTACGGTGCTTTTAACAGCATTAACATCACCAGTAAAAGGTAGGTGACCAAATAGTTTACAACGGAATCCACATTTAATACAGTGCTGACAGTATAATTATTTTGAAAATTACATTTTTTCAACAGCAGACAATAAAATATAGGAATAGACCAAATTTAGATATTTTACATTGTTCTTTTAATTTCAAATTCATCATATGGATGGAGTAAGTAGATAAATAAAATTTCTAAACGATTTGCTATGACAAAGCAATTTGAATTTCCAACCGGGGTTTCTTCTGGTTTTTTCCACCCTAGTTTCGTCTAGGAGGATAGTGGATGCTTGAAATTGGCATTTTTTCGCCACAATTATTAAATACGAACGGCAAGCCGTAACAGTAAAGCTCGTCCTTAATGATTAGCCTGTACACATTTTTATTGGCAACATTAAACCAAAAATATATTTTTACGTAATAATCCATCAATAATCTATGTATCAATATCAACATTTATGTAATAACAGAAGCAGTATCCAGTGTTTTATACCCCTTAAATATTTAATACATATGGAAGCAGTAGGCAACGTTTTATTCCACCTTAATATTTAAAACATAATAGAATCAGAATGTAATGTTTTATACCAGTACAACATTTAATACACTATAGAAGCAGTATGCGATGTTTTATACCGCCTTAATATTTAATACATAATGGAAGAGTTATTTAGTTGTTTTCTATTGCCTCAATATGTAACACTTAATATTAGTAGCAGCAGAATGTAATGTTTTATACTATAATAGTATGTATCAGAGGGTGGAAGCAGTTTGCAATCCATAATAAGTTATTTTACTATTAGATGGAATTTAAGGTTAATATATTTATTTTTATACTATCCGACTAACAATTTATTAGAAACGCAATTCCAATTTTGATGTACTTGTTTCACATTTGACTATTAAAATGAACAATAAGTGACAGCGCGTTATCCCGGTAAACCGTAGACCAATTTCAACCATTTTCAATAGGGTTTCTCAGAGGCCTATGTGCATCGTTTTTGCATAGTTTGGTCAACCTCAGTCAATATGATCGAGAGTTATGGTGTATACGTACGGAAGGGCAGAGGTACGGACAGAACTGGTGATTCTATAAGCTCCCAAGTAGGCGATCTAAAATTATATTGGCTCAGTTTCTTTTTTAGTTAGCGCAGCTTTTTATTACGAGGGCAAGATAATTGTAATTATGCGATCTCAGAGCCCGGGCATTGGAAATTCTAAAAGTAGACATCCGAACGATACTAATAATATGATTCTAAAAGGTTATAAAAGGCCAAGAATGATCAATAAAATTATCAACATGCGCATAAAAGATAACATTACACTGTGCTAGCGTTTTTTTCCCGTTTGTATTTGAAATCACCGGCGTTATTATTTATAGAAATTAAAGTTAATTGAATACTTGATCAATTAACTTGCCTTGTTTCCACCTCTACTACACACAACGTTTGTTTACATGCGACAGGAAATGAGTGTGCAGCATATGGAAGAAATCCGGCCTCCTGCGTCAATACACCATCTTGCACTTTCTGTATCAAAGAAGGTTTTGCTTTTAACCGTTGCGACTATGTCGAAAATTTAATTGGCAACGGATGTGGCGCAACGGAAATTTGCGACCCTAACGGTAACACAGAAATAATAGTAGAACCATCTGACGAGGAAAGTTGCGGTCCACCACCTGCTCCAATTCTGCCGGTGTGTCCAGGAATGAAAAGAAACGTTTCAGTTACTTTCCAAATCTCCGCTCATCCCGTTGATGTCTATCTACTTATGGATTTTTCCGGTTCGATGGGTGACGACAAGGCGAACGTAGTCGCCCTTAGTGCTCAATTGGTGTCAGCTGTGCAGGATATGTCTCCAGATCATACTTTAGGATTTGGAGCTTTTGTTGACAAACCAATAATGCCATTTGGAGATTCTTATTATGAGGAGTAAGTTAAGTATGCATAATATTAAAATTTCATTATACGCTAGTAGATTCGAAAAATTTAAAATCCATTTTTTATTTTTTTTTAAATAATAGTTACAGTTTTCACAACGTTTTGCCGCTAACAGATCAAATAGAGGACTTTGCCGACTATGTTCAGGCTACTCCAATGGCAGGTGGTGCTGATGGTCCAGAAGGTCAATTAGAAGGGATGTTCCAATCCGCCGCTTGTAAATCGCAAATTGGATGGCGAAATAACTCACGCCACATGTTATTGGTTGCCACAGACGCCACCTATCACATTAGTGGCGAAGGTGCAGTAAGTAAAATATGGCACGTTTTAGATTTTAATTTGGGCATGATTTTAACTACATTTGCTAGCTACACAAAATTAAATTTTGATACAGACAGTTGGAATTACTGCACCATTTGACGGTAGTTGTGCACTAGATGGAATGGGATTTTACGAGAATGAACTGACTCAAGATTACCCATCCGAAAATCAAATTGTGGAAATCATGGAGAATGAACAAATGACAGTGATTTTTGCTGTGACGTCTAATGTTGTTGGCCATTATCAACTACTGGCTGATCGAATAAACCCTTCTGCTGTTGGAGTTTTAGCGCACGACTCGTCAAATGTCGTTGACTTGATAATAGATGAGTATAACAGAATTGCTTCAAGAGTGGAAATAGAACAAAGTGAGATAACTGATGACATTCATATCAATTACTACTCAAATTGCAATGGAGATGGAGTGGAAGAAACAACAATATGTGAAAATATTAAAAATGGCACCGTTACTTTTACCGTTGAAATTGATTTGTTGGAATGTCCTATTGACGATTCTTATTGGAGTCAGTCTGTCAAAATCAACCCCAAAGGATTACCTACCTTTGCTGAAATTGCGATACAATTAATTTGTAATGGTGAATGGTAATAAATAAAAATAACTTGTTTTGAATTTTTTTCCTGTTTTCCTTCCACCATATTTAATGAATGATCATTTTATTTAATATACGTTGAATAAAATATAAAACAATAATCAATTAAATATTCAATAATCATTTATAATACCTTTAATATTATATCCATACTAATAATAAAAACGAACCTCAAGCCGTAACAGTAAAGCTGGCTGTACATGGTTATAAACCTGTACACATTTTTATTGGCAATATTGTGAGAGTACTCTTTGGATCTCCGTTGGTTTTGGCTAAATATACATAAAGGTATTATCCTTGGCACAAAGCAAACAGAATTTGTATAATTTTAGGTTACTAAGCAAATTAACGTTGATAGATATCTGTGGTCCAAAAGTGCCCACGGACGACTTGGATACCTTTATGTATATTTAGCCAAAACCAACGGAGATCCAATGTAGAGTACCCTTACAATAACAGTAAAATCATGAATTTACTTCCACGTCATTATAGAAGCAGTATACGTATACTGGAGTTACTGGAACTATGCGGTGCTTTATGCGGAAAGTCAATCTTTCTGTTCGTCTAAAAATAAAAACAATTTATATTATCGGATCTCAAGAACGGAATAAGACATGATTCATATACGTATACCAAGTATAGTCATTCCCTCAACCGGCGAAGTCAGCCAAATTAAAGTTTAATTTAAATCACTTAAAATACCTGTTGATAATTTGTACAAAATAATTTGGTCAGGGTTTTTAATCAGAATTTGAGATGTTATAATTTGCAGCTTTTATTGGCCCTTTCGTTATTTTGATCGAGACAGTCGTTTATAAGTAGACAATACAAAGTTCGTTCTGTGGTATCAAATATCTTGTCCACAAACGCAAACGGATTTTTCCTGCTTTTTGTTAGTGGCATAGTTGAAATAAATAAGTAGATCATACTTATAAATAATTGTAAATTTAATTATAAAAATATCTCACCATTTCATGCACAAATTTCATTTTCTTTTCAAGATAATATTGTCGTAACGTTATAAAAAGTAAGCTACCCTTGGAGGGACTCAAACCCCCGACCTTGGTATTCATGACCTCTGCTCTAGACCAACTGAGCTACCGGGCTCGTGTTACAGATTACAACGTTCCTTTTCCTAGTCACTTGGATAGTAGTCTAACACTGCTGCAATATATTATATATGAAAACACTTTTGGCCTTTATTCCTAGATAGAATTACTACAATAAAGTATTGTCAACTAAGGGATATAAATAAGTAGCGGAATGAAAATTTCAATTAATGACTTCCCGTATGATCTCAGTGTTAAACGAAAAAAGTTTGTGCACCAGTGGAGACCCAAGCTTTTGTCACCCCATCAGAGCTGGATAAACATCCGCTGCACCATCGCAAAGCCATGTGGTCATGGCAAACTGAAAGTAGCTACATAAAGTCGAAACACAAAACATGCAAAAAATGCTTTTCTAAATGAGGAAACATTTGTATGACAAATAGATGATAGTTATTTGATAAAACGCAGATCGGGTGGAAATCGTTTTTAATCGCTTATCTGTGCAATTTTTGTAAAATGAAAATCAGGAAATAATAATTTTGATTAGAAACTGTTAAAATTGCTATATGTTTACGCTTTGCGTGTCACTGTTAGGCTACGAAATATGCACAAATGAACTCCCTCCCATACTAAAGTATAGTATACAATGAAAAAACTTGATGAATCTTGTCTTACTCCACTCTTGAGATCTGACAATATAAATAGTAGTAAGTGGAGGGGGTACGACAGCTGCACTACAGAACTGAGGCTACTGTCATGGCGGTCTTCCCATGTTCTTTCC
>JABASI010005378.1:0-12401 GCA_019776505.1 Tomocerus nigrus
GAATTCGGCTAAGTACCATTCGGAATTCGTATATGTACCATTCGGATGTCGGATATGTACTACTACGCCTTATATGCACCATGCCCCTACCACATCAACGGAAAATGAAGAATCCCTTTTATTTATGTCTTCTGGTCTGATGAATGAACGAACATCATTCTATAAGATATTTTGTGTTATACTATAATGCACTGTATATAATAGTAGTCGTATTACAGGTAGGTACCTATTTATATAACTTTGATCTTATTGTGTAATACATAGAAGAACCTGATTCTTGTCCTGACTAGTTGGTGTTAGATGAAATTGAAAACTTAGATGTGAATGACATGTCAATGAAAAGTTGGAAATCTGTTGGGGTTGGTTCTATTCAACCGAAGGACAAATTGGCAATGCAACTCTACGACATTGAACCTAATCACACTCCGAATTTAGACGAGTTTATTTCCAACAAAAATATCCCTTTAAGTGTTGTGTTATGTGTTTATGAGCATTAAAGTTTAGTGTCATGCTTAGATATTTATTTCATTTTTCAACCTCAGTAATTGATATGTATTTTAAAAATATGCTTATGATCTCTACTCACTTCGTATGCTCGATGTGACTGGTGACCTACGGTTTATTCCAAAAGGAAAACAATTTTACTGCTTTAATCATAAAATGTTGAGGCAGTTTGTATTGGATTATATTATGTATTGTTTTATAGAATTGCATCCCATTGGGATTACATGAAATAATTTCGTGGAAATTATGTTGGTGCGAAAGATGTCAAAATTGTTGATAAAGTTCATGCTTGGTGCATTACTTACTTCTCATATTTATTGGGAAATTGAGGATTTATAATATTTTGTTGTTGTTCTCAATGGAATGGACAACTGAAGCTTTATGAACCCCATGAAATGTGGAAGACGTGTAGAATTTACTACAGGACTTTGTAAACGAAACCCAATTACCCAAATTATCTTTGCTAATGATGATGCAACATATGGATATAAACCTAGTTGTGTTTGTGTGGCCATTCATTAATCATAGCTGTAGATGATTACTATATTAACGTACTGAAAATGAGTAGGTAATATCATTTGTGTAATCTTCAGAGATATGCGTATCAAAGAGCTGTGGTGATATTATATAATTTAATGGTAGGTACCTACTATTTAAGTAACATGTTGATATTATTCGAAACATACACCTACACATAATAATAAGGATCCAACCGTTGCGTTCCGTAAATTCCGGACACGTGTTTCAACTTCTAAGAATTTTGATTACACTCGCAATACAATTACTGGTAGTATACATAATAGTACAATGACATTGATTCGTTATGCAATGGTGGCAGTAGGAAAGAGACTAATAATTTAGGTGATAACAAGAGTGTTATATTATAAACGAAACATTAAGGTAAATGGATGCACTATTTTGTTGATGTTATAATACCTAAGTGATTAATTCCACCACGTAAACTCGAGTATCAAATTTTCAAACGTGTGCACAGTGCACACACACAGTCATTTCTTTTAGAGTTGAATGTTGGCTAGCATCGTGATACTCAGGCACATAACAATAACAAATATAGCAGAAAAATATTGCCATTTACTGATAAGCATAGCCCTATCGCTTTGAAATGGAGAACCGAGAGCTTTGAGAACGGTGGTGGTAACCACAGTAGAAAAATTAGCGCTGCTTCGTTTAGATTGCTCGTATTATATGCCTTTCATATAGAAGGACTCCGGATTTGTAGTTTGGTTGTATGCATATGTGGACAGAAGTTATTACTTTTCTGTTCGTTTCACTCTTTAGGACCAAATGATTAAAGACTAGAGATTCATTATGGTGAGCTAATTACATAAAACCATGAACACTACGGACACGTTGTAATTGTATCTGTGCTGCATGTACATATTTTGTGTCGTCCAATATGCAATTAACATTGATAATATCTTATATCGCCCTGCACATGACGCATTTCACTCATATGACTACTTATTGATTGACGTTCTTCTTCTTAGTTACTAACTTTGAAAGCGAAGTAAGTATCAAAAGGGAAATAATATATTTTTTATGAAATCCCTGCCTCCTCGAAAACTATCATAGAATCTTACACTACATAGTGTACTTTGTACAAAAATATGATCACGTATCCCAGTTTTGTCTAATTGAAATATGATCCTGCTCTGTACTTGGTAAAAAAAAAGCCCAGATTGAAAGTACATGTTGTACGGAAAACATTTTACTTCTAGAAATTGAAAGAATCAATATCGTAGTTTCAAGATCCTTTGCGTAGTATAAATAGTATCAAGATTAGAGTCCACATTAGGTTATTAAGATGGAACTGAGATAACACACATTATGTTTGTTTGGTTTAAGCAAGAGATTCCGTTCTTCTTTAGTTTCATTTACGTTGTAAGGGGAAGAGAGTGGATCAACAGAGCATCCTATTATCTACTTCCATGAAAAATGCATCATATTTACGTACGCAGACTTGAAAGGATACAGCTGGAGTCATAATATGATTAGAAGGATAGCAGACCGTCATGGGTATCTCCCATATATGAGCGCTAAGAATTTTGAGTCCTTGACTTGGCTTTGGGGTAAAAGTCAATTACTTGTTACTGCAGAATAGAGACGGGGCTAAGATGAAGAGGCAGAACGTAATATGTAAATATTAAAGGGACAAATGGAAGTGCAGTGAGACACCCACACTTCTTATTACCCACTCTGACTCTCAACTAAATGCAATGTCTACGATGTTCGTACGACATAGTTTAGCTAATACCTCGATGATTATATACAATTGCACTAAATAATGGATAGTTAAATTAAGTATGCAACAGTAGAACAGGAGAAAATGGAAAAAAAGCAAGTTTACTCAGGTTGACTACTATATTTACTTCAGGTTTCTAACGTATTTTCTGTATTTTATCCTACTTACACGGAAGAGACATTTGTTAACTATGAATTAAAAGCGCAACTATGACACGTACAAAAAGCGGAGCACAAAGTGACAAAATTTAGCGAGTTTTATTTTCATACATAGCCTTCAATTTAAAAATCGCAAGGTTATTGAAACGATTAATTTTCCGAAATCCATTTTCATGAATAGAGAAGAGAAATAAGGCAATATTTGTGGAACACCCCTCTGATGCATTGAAAAAAGACCCGGGCAATAAGACCTTCTTTGTCATGCATTTGTTATACATTCCAACTTACTATTTATCTTGGTGATTGAGCAAAACACGTAAGATAATAGTAATACGTAGGCGGATGTACCTATAATATAATAATATACATACAGCACATATTTTTTATTGATCTCCCCACTCATCTTCATTATCCGTCCGTACCCGTATCTGAAATTACTTATTCTACATTATGTTCGTCACTCACACCACACTGATCTATTTACCACATCGATGTGGTGGGATTTATTGTTAGATAAACACTGATACCAGTTAAACGTGATTAGGTTTACAACAGACAGAATGACAGAACTATAAAAAGGTCGATATGTCTCCACAGTGTATTCGTATACCGTGGTCAATATAATATAATTATGTTATCTGAATGCGAGAAATCTCGACAGTAAACACACTGTCTGTGCACTACGAAACAACTAAATCAACGAGATAGTATCTTGATAATAGCGTTGACTTCAAAATTTTGTTACACAAAATTATTATTGCTCCTGAGCAGTATTCAGAAAATATCTGAAACAAAAATACGAATTAGCAAAGAAATAAAAAAGGATTTTGTGTAAAGTAATGGGAAGTGGGAGCTGAAAATACCGTAATTCTGTAACGATCACGTCTGATTTTATCAAGTGAACTTTATGCTAACTATTTATATTCAAGATGACTCCATGACGTGCTTTGTGTATGATTATGTATGATATAGGTTTTGAAAAACAATCTATTTAATGTAGTTGCAGAACCATAATAGTGATACAAGACACAATGGAGCAATGGAGGTCTAATGGAACATGATCTCAAATAAGCATATAATTTATGGAGCATTAAAAATTGTAGCAGCGGATACCCGTACGCCCGTACGTCTTTGTGACAATGCTGATATCAATCCGAAGCTTTCATGCAAAACTACAATATATTTATTTGATTGTGGAGTGTGATTGCTATTTTCTGATCCGATTGTTTACAAACTTTACAATTATCGATCGCTGATGCAATTTCGTTTGATTTGGCTTCTTATTCAAAGGGAGTTTGAACATGACGTGAAACAGACGTACTAGGTAGATCGTAGATGTGTTATTTATATTTGCGCAAATATGCGTTCACTGTATGTACCATACACCTCCTTGCGGAGACATAATCAGGACGTAATGGAAATAACAAATTAGTGTTGTTTCATGTGATAGGTATTTACATTTGTTTAAATCATTGGAGTGCAAATAGTCGTATATTCTTTGATCTTTCTCAATCAGTGACATTTGACATCTGGGAGGATCAACGCGGTTAAAAGTTAATTTTGGTATACAAACGCTCTCGCTTCGACATAATCAGAATCTGGGTAAATAAACGACTCGGCTGACGGACATCGACGAGTTTAAGCACTACACTGTCACGTCCTTCTCCTTCTAATAATTGAAGCAAACAAACTACTTTTATGTACAGATGCATGGTCACTTGACACATTGAGCTCTGATATCCCTTGTTTACTTACAAGGGAAACATTTGATATTGTAAAGCAGCCAACTTTTTGTTTTTGACTGCATTGGGTTCTCCGATTTCGGAAATAAAGAGATTCCACTGTAACACCGCCGCACCGGTACAAATAATATACAAGTAAATAATTATGTTTAGTGAAATGTACGTATGTTTATTGGCCTGTTTGCATCATCATAGCACAACATTTTCCCTGCAAAACTTTAAGACTCTAAAAAATCTCACCGAATTGGGATGATACCAGGGGTTTTGATTTTAAAGGCAATAAATGAAGCAAAACAGAATGGAACATAGCATATTACACACACTCTATTGCCTAAGAAGAATAACTAACACTCTGTAACAATGCAATGATGTATAAATTAATGTATATCTTTATCAGCTGAATAAATACAATAAATATTGCTTTGCTTGCATAACCAGGGCTTATATTTAACATATAAACAAAATGGCAATATTTGGCAGAAAGAATTGGCATAATATTACGGACGAAAGACGGCCTAAAGTACATATTTAGCTGCTATAATACTTTAAAAGCCTTTTTGATAAAAATATATTTATATAGAGAAGTACTTTGCACATACATACATATTGATGATCTTGTAGTCATTCCAGAGCGAGTGGTGTAATGGTAGGTCTCCCCATGGAGCACTGTATAAAACATTTGTATGTGATGATAAATGTAAATAGTAGCCCTAAACCCACCGAAATTTATTCGTCTAGCCATGGTAGACATATCTTTTTAAACCCACTACTAAACTTAGTAAGCTGGGCAAGAAATTAAATTCAAAAACAATCATTAACATAATAAGAATAACTCATTTTTATGGTTAAATGCTAAATTATTTAATAATTTTATTAAAATCCAATCGAGTTTTCGACAACCCTTCTGTTGCCATCATCAGGATAATCGTAAAAATGAGTTATTATCAATTTCAAGGCTGGAAAAACGTTAATTTAATCATTAACATTTTATCGTTTTGGGGGAAATGTGCACTTACTCTGCACTAAAGACCAAACACCAGCCTAGCATATTTTTATATTCAACAATGAAACTAATTTTGCACCACTGGAAAGTAAACCGGGATTGGTAAGTAGGATTTTTTTTAAATTCTAAGTGCATCTTCGTGATCTAGATAGGTCGAAAAAGTACTACTTGCATTATTCATTTATGCAGATGCAAACACAAACTGAAGTTTAATTATTGGGTATACTCGCTGATTGGTACGCTACGCTCATAATTAAATAGTTGTAGAAACACATTTTATGCTTTACCTATAAAATATATAAACTACCCCCTCACTGTTTAAATAAGCTAATACAATTCCTAAATATACTTTTCGCTATACGTAGGTATTCAGTTAATGGAACTTATGCGCTTTAGGGTGCAATTTTTCCTGAAGTTTCGTCTTACATTTGAATACATAATAAGCTTTCAATGTTCTTGGTATTACAGTACAACTCAGGAAAATTTACTTTTGGGTTGGATAATCGTTTTGGTGTTTTCTTTTAATATAAAGTTTTCATCGGGGGGATCAGTGTAAAACAAGTTCACTTCGTCGATGTAACAGTTTCGTACATGTCCATGAATTTCGCGTTTGTCGTATTAGTAAGATGCTCCGCAGAGCGGAGTTAAAATTCACAAAGCATGTACCTTTTCTTTATATTATTTCCCATCTTGTCTATTAATAGTTTGTGTTAAAGCATTATAGCATTCTGTTTTACTGAGTATAGAATAACAATCCTTAAATCTTTCTTTGCTTATTTTCATAGTCACAACTCGAAACCAAAGGGCAACACTCTCAACACTAACATGATAGTTAGTTATGAAATTCAATTGCTTAGAAACTATTATTATAGTCTTATCATTTCCATTCAGGAGTAATTAGATACCCTATGAGAAAAGAACTGAATTGAATTCGAATTCGAAGAGATTTTCTGTGGGAACTTACGATCTACTACCTAGTTTTTAGTTTATAAAAAGTATTCCTCCATTTGTACTACTATTTGGTAGTATGACATCCCAGATGGCTATCGGAATTAAATTGTCTTTTTCCCTTCAAAACTGAAATAAACCGTAAAGCGATATGACAATGACAAATTAATTCAGGTAATCAAAAAGAAATGATTGGCTAATTTATTATTTAAGATTTCAGAACCCTAAACGTAAATTAATGAAAAAGTAGTCTGTAATGTGTAAAGTGTAATGAAGCGGTGAACAGCAGAATTTTTGCATTGCAAGAAATTACATTTGGCAACGAAATCTACAGCAGCATGGTGTTTTCTGCAGTTGCAGTTAGAGTTAGACCCGTAGTATATGAATAATTTACGTCAAGAAAGCCAAAATATTTGTATTATGTTATTCCTACTATTTATACTTTTACTATTTCTGAGTTTGGAATGATATGTCTGCTACTTATGACTAGACGAATAAATTTCGGTGTGGTTAAGGCTACTATTTACATTTATCATCACATACAAATGTTTTGTACAGTGCTCCATGGGGAGACCTACCATTACACCGCTCTGGAATGACTACAAGATGTATGTGCAAAGTACCTACTCCACTATATAAATATATTTATAACAAAAAGGCTTTTAAAGTATATTATATAACAGCTAAATGTGTACTATAGCTTGTCTTTCGTCCGTAATATTATGCCAATTCTTTCTGCCAAAATTTTGCCATTTTGTTTATATTATAAGCCCGGGTTATGCAAGCAAAGCAATATTTATTGTATTTATGCAACTGAAAAAGATATAGTCAGGTACATTAATTTATACATCGTTGTTACAGAGAGTGTTAGGTTATTCTTCTTAGGTACACTAGAGTGTCTGCAAGATGCTTAATATCACATTCTGTTTTGTTTCATTTATTGCCTTTAAAATTCACCAAAGTTTCAATTTTAAGTTATTAAGTTGTTTGTTATTCTGCTGAAAACCACAATCAAATTGAATTACTATTGCGAATCCCAATTCCTAAACGACATTATAGAAATTGGCATGTCACTTAATACCATTTACTAATACATACGTAGGACTCAATGGAAATGTTGCTTAAACAGGAACGAGGGTAATACAGAATACGTGCTTGGTATAGTTGACATTATAGGTAGGAAAGTACATTGTACTAGAGATAAGGTAGAAAGATGCATAAAAAAGGAGATTACAGCACAACTTTCTATGAGTGTGTTTTAAGGTAAGCGATGATGAGTGAGTGTTATTACGTCGCTGTGTATTATGTAGGTAAAAGTGAAACGAGTGGAACGAAAGAACGGAACTCGAGTTTTTCTCACACAACTACCAAACTATAATACTGTCTTCTTGTCGTCAATTACATTAAAGTTAAGTTGAAGGCATCTGCATTCTGATCTGAACTTCTAAAAATTCATAGTTTAGTTGAGTTCTCTACCCTTGTCTTTATTTTACCCCACTGCCTTTGAATCCCAGCTGTCTCTGTGTGGTTTGAGTGTGATGGGCATTGTGGTGCTCGAAATACGTGCTCCCACTACTCCCCTTAACGTCATCATGCAATATGTATCTCTCTCTCTCTCTTCACAGCTCTCTTCTCAGCTCAGCTCCTTTCATAACAAAAACATCCATCCACGTTTGTAAAACCAACTTTATTTCAATTCTTTCCCCTTAAAACTCTGTTAGCTCCTTTTATATCATCTTCTCTGTCAGTTCACACATATACCTACTAACATAATAGAACGCCTACACGTTTACGTGTGCCAAGCTCCGTTTCCTCCATGTAAACTTTTTGCTTTCACATCATTCATTCATTCTGTAACATTTTAAGATATCTCTTGCGTCTTGTACAAGGCTCCAAATTCACTTATCTGAATAAAAAAAATTCATTTAAACATCTGACAGAGTTAAGTCCAGGAAACCTTTATCACTTTAAGTCGACAATAGTTCACAGCGCTCTTCCGGTTTCTCCATACAATGCTCCTCAGTTAGCGTTACGAATTTTATGTGGAACAATGCATTTCGTTGCTCCATATTTATGCATGCAACTTGGCATAGCGAAAACTTTAATTTAAGAATAATGCCTGTACATTTACATTCGTGGGCAGATTATAAATTATCGCTAAGCAAACTCCAAACTATTATTACATAGTCATGTCATGCACGTCCCTACTGTACGTAGATATAAGTGTGAAAATACGTATGAAAATAAATAATTGTGCAAAGGATTTATAATAGCAACTCATATTCTTTATCCGGAAGTAACTGAAGACTTTGCAAAATAAAATATAACAACGGCAATAGGATTTAAATATAGTATTTGTGCTTTTATTAGAGAATTAATGTGCAGAAAAGGGTATCCGCAAAGAAGTCCATTTTCTCATATTCCCCTCTACACCTAAAAGTTATATTCACATTCATAAATAACTCCTCCATACTAAATAATAATTTTATTGCTTCAACATGGAATGAAGCAACATTCTTATTACCAAACCAGTCAATGATTCAAAAACATTTTAATTTACATATACACATGAGTACAATAAACACAAAAAATAAGTTAGCCACAAAACGTGTCTTCATTTGCACACCCACATATTTATAATAAATGGGTAACTAGTTACATTTTTGTTACCAATTAAAATTTTAATTTGTTACAACTATACGAAAATCAAAGAACTGCAACAAGAATTAAAATGTTACACCGAAAGGCACATTGCGCCATTCAACAGCACATAGGTACATACATCTATCTTCAGTAAAACGTGTGGGAAAGCGCTATTTGTACTTACCGATTTAGAAAAATTCCTAATAATATTATTTTGTTACTAATACTTACAACCTAGCATAGTGTTACTGTGTTAGATAGTTTAAATGTGAAAGGGTCCCAAGTATTAAATCAACCAAAAGTGAAAAAGTGTTCAGTGCTTGTCATGATATGTAAATAAATACATAGATGATGAACACGAATATAGCATGTCGAAAAAGAGCAGAGTAAAACAACTTAAAAATTCAAAAAAGTATCAGGATCTATTGCTTTCGGCTGTGGAAGGTAAGCTGGAATCTTCCAGTTCCCTCCACATGGACAACTCCTAAACCAACGCTGATCCCATGCCTTGTTCGCTGCAGACCTTGGGGCCAAGTGAATTAGCGTTGAGCATCCGCATCTGCGAAAAAATAAAGAACACCATCCACCATTAGTAATTACATTTTCAGAAAAATTGATGTCAAATTAGCTCTGTTGTGGCTTCTTGCCAGAGCTAAAGAATACGTCCGCCAGTAAATTCTGAGCACAGAAAATGTGTTTCCGCAAACTTTCAACTTGTAAGGCAAGCAAAAAACTCAATTACCTGTTGCAAACCTTTACACCCACAGGATTCTTCCCCAGCCACATAAGTCTCATTCCATCGATCCAATTTTCCCCGTTGCCTTCCGAGTTGCTCATCACAATCATTGGATTCACTCCGAACTCAAGCTGAAAATCATGAAAGAGTTTTATTAATTTAAATTATTTACCGAATGCCATTTGTAACATCGGATCTATATGTTCGCAATCTTTTCCAAACAGAAATAGAATTTCCTACACAGATTTTCACTATTTTTTGCAGAAAGAAATTACAACAAAAGTTTAGTAAGCATACAATGGTTAAACTAAACCATGGTAAAGCACAATTTTAAGTAAGGTGGAAATTAATTGCGATGGTTCTTGTTCTTAAAACAGAATTAACATAACCTACAATTCCAATCACGTCACAACCTCAACATCTAACGAAAACGGCACCATAGGGAAATCAAAACACACTAACTATAACTTTCCGAAACAGTGTGCGTAACGTGCGTGTAATAACCACGTAACTAGCGACTAAATGTGGAAAAAACGCGTAGGTGGGTACATACCAAAATAGTTGATACAGTGCTTTTGATTTTGTGTATTAGCCACTTATCACTTGCAGCGGAAATAGTCTGTGCATACTTGTTACAGCTTTATTTATTCATATAGTTATACTAGTAGCTCAGTACCCGTACTCGAAATAGTACTTACTATAGATTACCGTACTACTGTATGAAAGTCTTTAAGCATCTCTTGCAATTTTAACCAGAAAAAAACATTAACCACTATAATGATCATGCCACTATTACCGAATATATTGATTAGATACGCATTAATGTATGTATCTGTTCACATATCGGTCTACAATAAAAGTTAATTACCCCGAAAAGGCCTATTCATCCCAAGCACTCTCGCTTCCGAATTCACTTTCTATCTGCGATATAATTCCTTACCTCGGAAAAGGTACCTAAGCATTTTCGAAGCTCAACTTCCGAGAGTAGTTGACTCAGTCGCGTGTGGCTAATTACACACACAATTTGGTTCGGATTACAGATGCTGCGTTGCAGAAACATGTATGCTCACTACTCTCGGCAGTTACAATGACTTCACTAAAATCATCCGAGTTTTTTTGAATAATTAACCCAATGTAATTATGCACTGGTTGAACCCCTATCGATATCATGGACAAAATGATTTGGCTGAGAGCGATAGTTTTCATAAATCCTGTTCTATCAATATATTAACTTTCTATTGCTATAAATTAAACCATGTATTATAGATGATAACAGATACAAAGAATATAACATTTACTATAACAGATAAGGTTGTGAGAACAATAAATTAACGTTGCTACGCCTGTAACACACACATAAACCAAGTAGGTGCCTAGCTAAAATAATATGATTCCAGTGACTACCAGACGTGGACTCCAAATTCTGTTAATAAACTTGTTAATTGTGCACAGCTGCATCTAATGCATTTAAATTATTTAATTATTTACCACTGAACCGTCAATCCTTTTCGCACTGGATTAATTTTCATAGAATAATTGAATACATTTTGGCCCAAAATATTTCACTTATAACATCTCATCAAATTACAAATAGCTTCTTGTTGAAGTTGAACTTTTACGCATTTAGGTACGGTAAGGAACAAAAATTATTAGTAGGTAGCCATAAAATGTTATTATTTACCTGCATTGGAGAATTTCTTGAGAACACAGGGCTGGATGCAAGGCCATGATTCTTACTAGACGAGTAGGCATTGTAGCTAGGAATCTGCACCTCACTTGGAAGAAGACAGCACTCATCTACAACAAGCAAATGATTGAACTTGGTTAAGTTTGTTCCTCTTAAGTAATAACAGAAGCAATGCATAGATAAATAGAACACTATAGTACTAGCATTGTAGCCACATTTAAAATAGCTTGCATGATCACCATACAAATCCAAGGCAAGTAAGTAATTTTCTTAGCAAACAAAGATAGGTAGATGCAGTCCACATAAAAAAGGTAGAAAATAAGTGCACATTTATTGGTGTTCATCGTCAACCCAAAATACCGAAAGAATAAGTAGGTATAGTGGTTTTTGCTATCTTTGTAAATATGTGCAAATTTTAAGACAATAAAGAATGCTCAATATAAATATGTGTTGACTTTTTATTGTAGGTGCACACCAAAATAGAGATTGGGTGATTATATTCCAATTTGCACGAAAAAAGTAGAGGTCATAAGCAATGACGCAAGGGTCAGAATCACTTCAATTTTCCACAGAAAAACGAAACATTATCTAAAACGCTAGTAATCAATCACGTCATATGGTAATTATGTGTGTGTAACTGAAAGCGTATAAGAGGCAGAATCAGGCTCAAATCATTTTCAACAAATTCAAATACCAGGGATGAAGTCAGGTATATCC
>JABASI010005379.1:0-12399 GCA_019776505.1 Tomocerus nigrus
TCGACAACAACCTATAAAGTAAAGGATGATTTTCGAACAGACTGGGAAATCCAGGCCTGGGCTGGATTTCAGTACAGGCTACGACATATAGGTACTGCTACCAACGATTACAGCAGCTTGTTTATTCATTCTGTTGAAATTTGAATTTGCATACTTAGATACCTTTAGACAACGATGTATGTAATATATAAGTAATTGGAAAAAATAGTAATAAAATATATTTAGTTTCAAAAGATTTATTGAAAAATTTGAAATAAAGAGTTATGTTATTTATTATGCCTACTGGGCTTAGTTATGTTGTGCTTACACACGACAAGGTACCCACTACATAATATGTTATTAAATTACTGAATGCAAAACGAGGGGCAGCATAAATAAATTTTGGCAATTTCCATAAGCCACAGGCAGGTGCTGGCTATACTTAGTACAATATGTAAATAAAACAAGCCTTGAAGATCTTTATAGGAGAGTTTTTTTGGTTCCGTAGTTGTTATACCTAAATTTTCTCTGAAAGCAAATGGACGATAAACTTTTTTTCTTGTGAGTTTCTTCACGTTGTGCAGTTCAACAGATGTTTCGTCAATCAAACTCTTGTGCTCTGCGTTGTCCCGCCATCTTAAATAAAATCCGCTCTCCATTAGTGACGCAATATTTTCATAAAAAATGTCAGCAAAAAAGTTTCTTTTGATTTTCCAAAACGTTTTGGCGACAATGGGACCATAGTTTTTGTTTGCGTCGGCAAAATAAGATGCTCCCGATAGTTTTAGACAGTCATTAATGCACATATTGTCCAGCTCCCAATCCAGAACCGCAAATTGACTCGGAACTTTCATTATTCCGCTATCAGTCACAATTTCAATATTTTTAGATATATTTATTGCGGTGTGACACTCATTTCCTGACATAAAAATTGCTCTCCAGTTTTTTGTAAATTTCTTTATCTTTATTTCTAGTTAAGTTACCATGAATAATTTGAGGGAAAGCAATTTCTTTTAAATAACTGCGCCTCTGATTATTCTCAATTGGCCATATTACGCTTGATGTTCCAATAAATATATCGGAATTAATAAGTTCTTGAATATTTTCGGGAGAATTTGGAGGAGAAACGCTAGTTAATATTGTAAAAAGTGCTCCTCTATAACCGTTTGTTAAAATAAAAGAGCAGAGTATCATAATGTAGCACGTATATATTGCTATTTTACTTCTTTTAGTCAATTTTAAAAGTATAGAATCTTCAAATTGCTCCAGAAATATTGAAAATATTATGAAGATACTGGCCGCAAATTTTCGAAAGGTAGACTTGGTTTTATATTGAAAAACAATCTTAAAATATATTGTAAAAATCATCACCATTATGCCGATTCCTAACCAAGTAAATTTATCTAGTGGAAGAAATAGTGCCGAGAGACCTAGGGTTTCAACCCTTGTATACACTACATAAATATTTACTTTGTGGGGATGTCCCAAGGGTATCCACCAAAATATTTGAAGAGATTTTTCCTTTGAGACTGAAGCAGCCTCTCCGTAATAATCCCAGATAGGCATTTTAATTTTTGCAGCAGAAGATATTGAAGACTTTGGGTTGTAAGCAGTGTAATTTAAAGCCTTTTCTAATGCATTAACAATGCAAGGAAATTCTGACATGGACTCTGGCAACATAAACGGTGTGCAATCTTTCTTTCCTACAGAAGTCACATAACGAAGATTGTGAGAAATTGTTATTCCCTTAAAATTTGAGTGCACGTTTCGAATAAATCCTTTTATTTCTGTATTTTCAAAAGTTTTGGAAATTTTTATGATAGATTTGGTCATTCCGTTAATTATATAGGGACAATGAAAACAGAATGTAAATATATCGCTGTGATTTGATGCAATAAAATAGAATGTCTGTAAATTTATGGTGGATAGTTGAGCTGTAAAATTGTGATAAAGACATTCCTGAATTGATTCATGAACAAAAAATATTATATTAGTTGGATTTCTTCCGTTGTACACAAGTGCTTTTAAAATATTCATTGATGACGCTAACAATGATTTGTGAGTTTCAAAAAATGTAAGGATAAGTTGACAACTTCCGAATTTGAGGTCTGTAGACAAATAAACATTTTCAAAAATATTTTGGGGATTTGAATCTTGTAAGTAGGATTGATTCACTTGATTTATTTGAAAAGGTGAGCGCTTGTAATTGCTTTGAAACTTTCTAAGGTGTGTCTGAATTTCGATATCGAGAAAATCTCCAATTGCCTCGAATTTGCAATCACCAAATAATGGAAATGCGACGACCTGAGTGAGAGGCAAATTTAAAAAAATAAAAATAATTTTTGGAACTGTAGTCATTCTATCTTCAGATAGTTTATTTGAATGTTCAATAAAATTCAAATATTTGGATAGCAAATTCTATAATCTATACAGCAAAAATATCACTGAATTTTGTTAAGGCTTTTTGAGCCGCTTTTTGTTTGTATTAACTGTATTACTTATCTACATATAGTTAGTAAAAAATATTTAGTATAAGTAATACACTCTACCTACTTTTGGTTATTATAAATCTTATTAAAAAACCAATTACTTACTTGGAATTGGTTGACATAAAAAGCTTGAAGAGTACCTAGGTACTATACACAAACACAAGTAGATTCAAGTAATTTTCATGATTCAATAATACTAAATGAATAAGTACTCCAAATACTTAAGTAAGTCCCTGAATTTTTTCTTGAAATGGTCTATGAAACGTTCAGTAAATTGAATTCAGGATCATTAAAACATATTCATATATTCTCTTCGAATTATAAAATCCGGCAAGTACTATTACCATTATGAAGATTAGTAATAAATTAGTATTAAATAGGGCAGTAGAAATCATTTATATGGGAAAGCAGGAAATATTTTTTTGGCTTTTAATGTATGTATGGCAAAATGATATTTTGATGCAGGTAGTAAAATATGTTTTAGGCAGTAGAAATAGTACTAATCATTCAAGAGCAGTATAACGCTGAAAAAATAATTACAAATGTGAAGATAAATTGGTAACTTCCATAAATGCGAGGTTCGTAGACGATAAAGCATTATTGAAAATATTTTGGGGTATGAATGTTTTAAGTAAGATCGATTCGCTTGATTTATTTAACTGCTTTAAATATTTTAAAAATGCATCTGAGTTTTGATATAGCGAAAATCTCCAAACTTTTGGAAATTGTAATCATCAAATGAATATATGAATCTCTGGCTTCCGTTGATGTTGGAACTATTTGGTATACAGCTAGTACGTTTGGAGTCATTCTATTGAACAGATTGTCTGATAACTCACGACTTAACAGTTGGTTTAGACTTCAAATCAAACTTTTACATGGTAGGATAAATTTGCTTACAATTCCAAATGGAATAAGACAATAATGAAAATAATATATTCTGTACACAGACAACTGTATCTACTGTATCTACTAGTGAGATAACACAGTATTCTCGAATTCATTTTATTATTGTGCAGTAAAAATACTATACTTGGTAGTGTTAAATTTTGGTGTTATGATCTACGTTGAAATATAACCGGTGTTTATTTTACAGCAAAATATCATCAAAAGTTAGAACGAGTCGTAATGCAAAGTATCGTATCGCATGAATCACAATCAGCATTGCTATATTTTTGTGAACATTCTTTTATTGGATCAAAAAGTATAGGTGCTGCCAATTCTCGTTAAAGAATGTGGAAATGAATTTAATTCTAGAATAAAAGGTACTAAATACGGGGCAAAGTATTTCGATATGAAAGAAAAGAAGGCATTAAGACCAAGGTTACAAGAATCAACTAATTAACATTTAAATTAGTTTATATAGTGTATACATTTGACATTCGAATCTGTTTACAGAATGGGTTACAATTCCTGTCATCAAACGCACTTCGAAATTCATGAAAACAGTGAAAGCAGGTAAAATATTTACATGAAGGTTCGTGATGTAATTCCCTTTTTAATTAGGAAACTTTTTTTTAAATGTGTGTAATAAATAGTGGCGATTAGGTACTCTGACTTTGATTGAACTGCAAGTAATAAAATATAACCAATTTTTCTAACATTATTGCCAAGAATTGGCTTTGGCTGGTTTTGTAAATCTCGATGTGTCGATGGGTCGATGTGCAGGCGGAATCTCCATAATCAATTAATAGTTCAAAATCTTTCAGTGCGTACAACGTCATCAAAATGGGGCGGCACTAAAACATAAGATGTGAACACACAGATATAATATTAGAAAATAATTATAATATCTAATTATGCCGTGCGAATTTTAATAGCAATAATTATGGAGCATTTGAGGTTACATGTTTCCATTGATGACGCTCGGCTCAAAATCTGGTCGTATGCGGGAGGCATAGAAATAGAGGATCCCGTTGTCGAAGTCAAAGACATGACAGAAAGAGCACGGGAAAGAGGCAAATTTTCAAATGATAACGATTCGTCTTCTCGTACGGAGCCAATAGTTATTGGCCACTCCCCTTTCATCATCAAAGGAGAGTCAGCATCCTCTTTCGTAAATACATCAACCTGAAATATTAAGTTAAAATACCTAGTTAAATATTTATTACAATAGAGTAGTTAAAATAGTTAAATATTACAATAGAGTAGTTAAAACAG
Organism: Tomocerus nigrus; assembly: GCA_019776505.1. Classification (NCBI taxonomy): domain Eukaryota; kingdom Metazoa; phylum Arthropoda; class Collembola; order Entomobryomorpha; family Tomoceridae; genus Tomocerus; species Tomocerus nigrus. Next base: position 4,629 of record JABASI010005379.1, read on the forward strand.
TTAAATACTATTGCTAATATACATAGTGGAACAGTTGAAACAAGATGTATTGTTTTATTTAAAAACTACATTGTGAATTAAGTCAAGTAATTTTAAAGCAATTAAGAAAAAGAACCTTAATAAAGTATTGAAGTTTTATGGTATGTCCTTCAAATGTTGTCGGTGAGTCCATTGGCACCAATAAGAAATCTTGCCACTTATTCTCACATAAAATTTCAATAAAATCTTGACTTTTAGAGGCAACGAAAGTTTTACTACATTTGGACGTAAAATCGCTGGTGTATGTAATTTTCTTAACTAGCGACACCGACAATTTTCTTAAATTTCTTTTCTGTGGATTATACAAAATTACATTATACGGGATCATCTCACCCGGCAAGTAGCCACTAGCAGTCAGTGTCAAACAATATCTAATTTTTTTCTTGGAGTGGAAGAAACTAGACTGCTCTCCTTCCACTGTAATTGACGAAAATAAATTAGGCATAGCTTGGATGTTTAAATAGCCTCGGATGATTATATTCTGCTGTACTGCCCGAATATTGCGGACTCTCATCGTTATAACGTAAGCTATTACTTTATAACTGACTTCTCCTGATGTTCCCTTAAATGTTCCCGGAAACGGATTCAGTTTTCTTAACGATAGACTAAATGGACTGGCGATTTCAGTTTCTGATTTTTTAACGATATAAAATTTCGGGCGACAAGGGTCGAATTCCAAAATGTCCAGCACTGTTAGAATAAAGAAAGGACTTTCATTTAAATTATTGAACATGACAATCGTATATTAATAAAATATTATTTACATATTTACATATTATTATTTGAGTAGGTATTAATTAAATATTAAATAATTGCTAATTAAAAAGCAATAAATATTAATAATTATATTTAAGAAAGCAATACATATTAATTTAAAAAAATAACAAATACAAATTAAAAAATTAAAATAAATACGAATTAATTAAATTTTAATACAAAAATTAATTAAATATTAATTAAAAATTAATTAAGTGTTAATGAAAACTATAATTTATTAGGTATTAATTAAAAAATTAATTAAATGTTAATGAAAAAATTATTTGAGTATTAATTAAAAAATTAATTAAAAAATTAATTAAACCGAAATAAAATAAATTGAATATTTAATAATATGTAAAACAAATTGAATAAATTAATCCCATAAACAAAGTAACTAAACAAGAGATCATTAAAAAATGTTTTGTGATATGTTCACGCACAATTGCCTACTAAAAACTCCGACGTCCATTCGCTGCTATTTTTTACGTAGGGTAATAGATCTTCAGATTTTGTTCTTGTTGATGATCCAGATTGACATTTAGTAGTCGCTTCACCTTGCAAAGATACTATCATACCTAAAAAGATTGATGCGTAAAGTTAACATTAAAGAACGTTTGCATTACAATATAGATGTTTACAGATATTTCATAATAAAAATATGCAGCATTTGTGCCACACACGCACACCATGGATGATAAATTGAATAAGTTAATTTACCTATGCATCCAAAATCCTCGGAATTGCTCATAATTACATTCCCATTGATACACTGTCCTGGCTTATACACTTTTGTCTGTCCTTGGATTTGTCCGTGTAACTCTATTCGAAAACTGCTAATTGGCAACTTAGCCACACCACCTATTTGCCGCTGTATTGAGTAGGGAACCGTAGTGTTTGCTTTTGAGTCTCCAAAACAAACCGTGTATTCCATTGGCTTAAAACCGGAATTCACTTCAGTAATTACAGTGTATAATTTGAAAGATAGAGTCAAATGTTTGATTTACAAAGATTTTGAAACGAATTAATAATCGACGTGATAAAATATTTGCGAAGAGTCTTGACAGTCTAACAGCTGAACTGAAACACTCCGGTTTGTATTGTAATAATTTCTATCTGAGTTTTCGTTTCTGTTATTGATCCACGGACCGGAGTAGGTCTCAACGGATATTCAGAAAGTAGGGCAGTCGGTCACCACTGGAACAGCATTTAAACCACCTGTAGGCTGAAAATTCCAATTCCTCAGATCTTGCAATAAATATTATCAAGTTAAAAATTTTCGCCCTCAATGACAGGTACCCTTCTGATGTTGGCTATATCTGATGTGGAATTTTTTATTTTTACGCGAATCAACGTTGTAATTTGGAGATTTTGTATGCAAATTGCAAACTATTATGCTACTTCTATTAGGCATACATATTGCATTACAGAACAGATATGCATGCATTATATTTTCTTCAGTTTATAATTCCCAATTCCACCATTTAGAAAGTTGGAATAGTAATTGACCAGCAAAAAAAATAATGTAGATATCATTACTTATATCATCATTACACTTTTGAATTCTTCGGAAGTTGATTCTGGTCCCTATCCTCGACACGTACTTTTAATTCTGGGTAGGTAATTAATTTATGTTTGGCCTCATTAATATATTTTTATTATTAATATATTAATATTAATATGTTGTCATTAATGCCAAATGTTGCCTTTAACGAGATACGATATTTCATCATAACTTTTGCCGGAAATTATTATGTCACATCAATAATATATCTAACTGGATTTTTTTCCAAGAATCAATTTCCGAGTACTCAACAAGGTCGGAACTATTTCGAAACGTTTGCTCTACTTCGCACGAAGCGGTTAAAATTTTGCAAATAATTAAACCTGACGAAAATTAAGACAATTTTACATATTTTTAGCTTGATTTAATCTAAATAAAAAAGTTGGTGACATTTCACCACCCAGAAAACAAAGATTCTTATTGAATACCAAATAATACTAGTAGATTCACCGTTAACATACTTACGCTACTTAATATGTATTCCCATTCCCTATAGCTGGGATGTGGCTGTAAACAGTTTAATTCGAAGTAAGTAAATATCTATTATCTGTACTGCATAAATAAGTATTTTACGAGTCGACTTCAAACATTCATAGTTTTGTTTGTTCGTGGTCTCTAAGAATTGTGCTCATTTAACATTCAGTTCTGCGAAAACCTTGCGTAGGTAGGTAGGGTTTGTTAATGGTGACCCCCTAATTTATATTGTAGAGAGTCAGTTGAACTGTTAGTCGTTTTGCTCCAAGCTCATTTTTTATCTTAAGGATTTAAATTGCGATTGAATAATGATAACAGACTATAGCAATGAAATGTAAGCACTTATATATGTATAAAATCTTATTTGGTATTAAACGATGCCAATGTTTGGTTGTTAAGCTAAATATAACTAAGACACGGTCACCATCCAGTTATGAGTGCAAAATTATTAATAACATTATAATCAATAATATTTTTACTATCTTACAATCACGAGGTTGACTAAGCTTCATAGATTATAACTTATGGTTTAAGTTAATGATTTTATAGAATTCACTATTAAATAGTGTTTTTGCAAAATTGTGAAATTGTTAACGTCAAAGTAATTAAAAAGTTTAGACATCGTTTTGAAATTCAGCAATAATTTGCTGTAAAGTGAAAAACTTGGGACGTATCTAATTTAAAAAAGAATTACAAAATAAAATCCAAGTTTTTATTGGTTTATAAGCAATGTCCCTTTTGAAATTGATTTCATTGATTTTTTCGATGACATGCTTACATTACACTTGCCTGGGTGTCCTTGTGGAGCATGCAAACGAAATTCTTGCTGATATTATCAATGAAAAACACCAAAACTGTCGCCATTACATATTTCTATTTAATTCTCCCGTGGAAGAAGAAATTCTATTATCTGATATAAAAGTCCCATTTGTGTTATTAAAAGTTCCAATTGAAAAATTGAACAATATAAGTAGCAAAGTGATTCAAAGAAAATGTGAACCTGGTAGCGATGAACATTGTGAGTTTGAGAATGCAGATAATTTTAAAGTGAAGTTACCTGGTGAACAACTTACCACAGAAACAATCAAGGCTTTCAATAAGCGCATTAATGAAAAATATCCTCAAATGAATATTAATCATCACTATTTAAATTGCATTTGTCATTTTCTAATAACATCTGGTATAGTAAATATTGAAGAGAAAGAATTTGCAATGACCATGCTTAAAATAGGATGGACAAAAGGAAACATTAACGAAAACGTAAGAGATATGGAAGGGAAAAAGTATCTACACACAACAGCATACATTTTCGATGTGTACAAAAAACGGAGTAGTGACGAGGATACAGAATTCACTTTGGATCTCCTAAGATATTTTAATTCTAATGACGCACTTCCGGAACTGACGTTTTTATACAATTTTTTCTCAAGTTATGAAACGCTAATCAGGAGAAGTGTAATCAAAACAACTTGGGGAAACGATGGAATTGCATCTAATACAAACACTTATTTAACGGCACACGCGTACACTGACAGATTTGTTGATTTCAAAAAAGACTATAATTGGCGCTTAGATATTTTCAATGAGAATTTACCAGCGAGAATTTGTTTGAAAACGTATATTAAAATAAATATTAAGAAAATATATCCGCATGTTAATTTTTGGGACATTAATAGCCAAAGTTTTCGAAATTCGAAGTGGCCAGCTTTGTATATGCACATGGCCTTAATATTTTCCAATTTGAATATGACATTTGACCATTGCTTGTGGGATGAAACAAGACCGTGGGAAAATACACAGAGTCTGTTTGCGTACCTCCAATATAACTATCGTTATATCCTTGAAGAAACATTTCAAGGCGTTTTACACATTGTCAAAGAAGAAGGCGTCAAATTTATCACTTGTTACGGATCTCGTGAACATATAAGCTTTGCGCCATACATTCGCCCGTTTCAACCGTCTTTGTGGCTCGGATTTGCAATTTCTACCGGAATTTCAGTAATTTGGCTTGGGATTGTGATGCACTACAAAGGAGAGAGAGATTATTTTTTAGCAGCATTTTTATTGCCTTCTTATTTATTATTAAGTGCCTGGGGGCTACCGAAACAAATATTAAAAATTTCCGGGCTTAAATTATTTTTCGGGACTTTTCTCTTTGCCGGAGTGGTTATGACAAACTATTACACAATGATTATTACTAATTACATTGTGATAAAACCTAAATTTAATCTTGAAATGTTCGAGGAGCTACAGGACTTGAATTTTACTTTTTATACTCCTTACATACATAACTCGATTGACATTTTTGATTATCTGAAATTAGAGAATGGTCAGTTTGAAAGTATGAATGACATAGAATATGACAGAAATTACCATCTATCACATAGTACAAGATATGGATTCTTTATTTATGGAAATTGGTATCGCTTAGCGGAAAAAGCACTAGAATTATTCAGAACAATTTCATTTCCTTTCGGATATCCTTTCGTTTCGTTTCAAGACAAAATGGCGAATTGTAGCAAAATTGCCTACGTGGATACACCGAGTCGTATAAATCGCTTTTACGCCAAAGATAAATGGGTCAATAATCAACATAAAAATAATCTTCACAGATTCTACGAAGGGAACGAAGTTTATTTATCTGGACCGACGACATTAAATTGTCAGTTTCACTACTTCTTTGAATTGTTATCGTTGAGACTGCAGTCATTGTTTCATTCTGGGATTTACAGCAAATGGGATGAAATGAAAGACAGAACTTGGATTTCTGATCATGGTGGACTTATGTACTTGCCTCGTTCTCCTTCTTCAAGTATTAAAATGTCGTCAAATGTTGTCATTGTGTTTTACACTTATCTAGCTTCTTTATCTTTGTGCTTACTGATTTTAGGTCTTGAAATTATTTATGATATTTTATATTTTAGAATTTTATTTAAAATGCGGGCAATATATTTGGCATTTGAGAAACTTTCACATTGGATTCACAGAATGATTAATGAAATAGATTAAAATACAGAATAAAATACAAATATACGTTGACTGTATATTTGAAATGTGTTTGAATAAATTATTTCAATCGAAATCGCAAGAAAATAGTAGTCTAAATTATTCGCTCATTGCGTTATAAGTATTATTGTGAAACACAAATTATATTTTTCGGAAACTTTGTTTGTGGAACACATAAATTATTTAGATCTTCTTATATCTCATATATTTGTGAAACACATAAATTATTTATATCTTACGGAGTGCGACTTTCCGAGTAAAAAGTTAAAAAAATTGAATGATATGGAGTAGTATGTTACGGTATAATATTATGGTATATATAATTGCCAACATAAATATAATGAAACCAGTAGTTGCAAGAGATATTAAATGCCAAGCGAACCAAAGAAATTTCCAAGTATACTATATAGAAGTAAACTGTCATCTAGTTAATTGGTTAACTTGTAATATCGTTCTGAGAATACCATTCTAGCTTAGCTAGCTATGTAATCAGGCATTAGGATGATTATGGTACGGTACTAATATTTAAAAACAATTAATTGTTTACACCATACCTATAATTAAATATTTACTTTTCAGGCATTTACGCTGTGAAAGGTACTATTTTTGTCAGAAATATTTAATATCATAGCCCTAATCTAATAATACTAAGTCTAAGTCTAATAGTTTAAACAATTACTTATTTGTTTCTTTCGGAAGCTACATCAGATCAGCCTAATGAAACCGTTAAATAATAACATATTGACATACTAACACCATATAAGCGTAAATAAATGCTACTTGGATTTGTATTGTGATAGAGTGAGTAATACTTATATTATCCTGATCAAAATTATTTTTTGGTTGAAAACAACTCTGGTTGTCACTAGACATTTACCTAAGTAGTCAGTGTTCATATATAAATAAGATTCTGTTGCGGAGTAGTATATGTAATTCGTTCTGGTGGTCCCTGTGGTCAATCGGACTGAATTAGATATTAACTCTTTATTTCATTAGGATCAGTTGGACTTTATTTGTCCACTGACCTATTTCGCTACCTAATTTTGGTGGCGAAACATTTTTCGAAACATTCTTTTTTATATTACATGGCAAGCAAAAAATTGACTTTGTTAGACTCTTTGTTAGCCAAAACGCATGGCATTTTGGGAAAAAAATTATCCGTCTTGGGAGCATGATGTAAAATGTCACAACCGCATACGATTGGACTTGGACATAAAAGCTGAAACTTAAAAGCTTAACTCTAAATAGCATTTTGTTATTAATTTCGAACCATGCTCAATTGTTTTTTGGAATTAATATTTTTAAATAAAACGCTGTGACACAATTGACTGGCAATTTTTTATTTTGTAAGTATTCTGCGCTTGCTTCATTTTTCAGCTTATTTCTTGTTGCAAAATATTTGTTTTTGGTAAATATAATTTGCACACCTATCGCGTACACCGTTTCAGAAATATTAGTTACAGCTGGAGGTTAATTACATGCTCATAAATAATGTTAGTCATGCTCATTACTCTCAAAGACTGTTCCTGTATTACATTGCACAGCTTGTAATTATGTATGCAAGGAGAATGCCCCAGTATTTTTAGACAACCCGATATGGGGTCTTGCCATAATGACATGGAAAGAAATTGCCATGAACTTTACGGTACGCGGTTCCATAGTAGGTACATGAAATAATGTTTACATTCACGTAACCACTCTCCGTGATGAAAATTCATATGGATAATTTATTTTGCAGCGTCGTTATAACGAAATATGATATGGCTTGACGAATCACTAATAAATTAATGTAATGTAAGCTTTATTATCAAATTAATCAGCACACAATTACTCATCAAACTTTGGGAAATAAAGTATGAACCAAAACCACATTGTACTAGAACATACAGAATTTATGGGCACCATAACATTTTAACTTTACATGTGTCAATA
>JABASI010005380.1:0-12398 GCA_019776505.1 Tomocerus nigrus
TAAGTATTGCTCATTAACTTGGCTACACGTGTATCCACGATTAAGTTATCTTAAGATAAAGAAACTTCTAGTTCAAATGAATAATGCGTTGTGTTTTAATGACAGAAGCTATTTGGACACACAAACATTTTTAGTAATTCTGGGGTTATAAAAGAGAGAGTTAAAAGTATGCAATTAGTCTGGAGTGGACAAATGGAGAGTGGGAGTGAGGAATGTGAATATAGTGGTAAATATCCGAAAAAAAGTAGTGGGACATGACACACGTACACAACTGTGGGATAGAAAGAGGACAGAAAGCAAGAGAGAGAAAGGTTGATATGGATGTTGGAACGTAGTAGGGAGGAAAGGAAAAGAATGAAGTGGGAGTTGCGTTAGTATCGTCCTGTTGAATTGCGGCATCTCCTCGGAACAGAATTGGGATTCGAATCCACTAGTTTTCTATTTTACTTGACGGAGCTAGAGAGCTAGAAAGCGAGGGAGAGAGCGAGAGAGAGAGCTAAGTCGACTTATACATTATTTGCTAACTCATTTCCAGTGCAGTCTAGTGCTGCACTAAAGTAAAACAGTGTAGTAGTATCCATTATATGACCGTGTGCTCTGCCTGTCCACTTAATGTGCCCCATTTATGTACTACTTTAATAGTGTAATAGCCTACCAAAATAGATATCTTCCATACACACACATATATACACTTTCTATCAACTCCGCATGGATAAAGTATCTTTATATAAATGTAAGGACTCGTATTTACATCATATGTACCTAACTACTTGCTGCATGCTCTTAGTCGTTAACGTGAATGTAATGTATGTGAATTCTTTCCTTAGAACTCTATTTTATATACAAGTCACATACATATTTACATTATAGTGTCTCTACTGTATATATGTATAGGGAATTTAGCTTAGAGTGAGAGAAAGGTCTGGCACAAATGCAAAATGTATAAACTTACCACTATATACTTGTACTATGTATAAGAGTAGTCGTAGTGTAGTAATTCGGATAAGTATATATCTTTCATATAAACATGTACATGGTCAATAGTGGTTCAACTAGTTAAGTTTATCTCGGATCCGACAATGTAGCCAGTATATAGTTTTAAAAGGAGCGCATGATTCGATCCATCCACAACTCCCTGTGTGTGTTTATACAAGAGAGAGAGAGAGAGAAAAGAAGCCAAAACTGGAGAGAGCAGAATAGGGAAAATGGAATATGTGTGCAATAGTCGCATAAAGCTTACTACTACTACTACTATAGTGTCTATATATACAGAAAGTCAGAGAACGAATGTATTTACCGAAGAGAAAGTCGAAGCGAGAGAGAGAGAGAGTCAAACGAAAGCGAAGGAACCACGGGGAAAGGAGAAAATTTTCTAAAAGGAAAGCAAACCGTGACTTTAGTATTAGGGAAGGAGAGTGTGAGGTGGATTGCATTGGATTCTACAAAACTAGCTCTGCCCTATACACACATTTTATATTTATTTTACAGCTGTTATACACACATAGCACTTACACACATGCGATGCATTTCTTCTATTATACTCTTTATACTTTCATCGTTTTTGCCGTAGATTATACAGGGATGTGCAAAAGTCAATTCCCACTTTCACCACAAAAATAATATCTCGGATTTTAATAAGTATCTCGCCTAAACATCAATCACATGCCATTTCATCACATGAAACTTTCACGAATTGATTTTGGTAAAAGTTGTGCAAAATAGAAAGTTTATTGTGCTGAAAAAACTTGAAAAAATACGAAACCGAAATAAAAATTAAATGAAAGTTTTATGTTCTACTGCAGAAGACCAGAAAACATTTTGGTGTGCTATTTACACACGAAAAGGCGAAATAATTATTTACTTTTATTGGCGAAAGTCGTATGAGAAGTTACTTTTGCATATCCCTGTATGTTCAGATAGCTATAGGTGCATGGTAGATAGTAGTTGTATGTACATGTACAGGAAAATAGGACATTGAAAGCATGAGTGTGTGGTGCATATTATAGAGAGAGTAGTTAGGTTAGGTAGACGCGTGCATTCATGAATTCTACTAAAGTCGGACACTCAGTCACTACAGTCCAATGTTCCCTCTCTTGTTCTTTCACTCTCGCTTGTTAGCCATTCTCTAGGTAGGTACTAAAAAATCCTTCCCCCAGGTCTCATATAGTACACTCGCACTTGTTATCACAGACGAGCCGAACTTTTCTCCACACAAATTCAATCATCGCCCTTCTTTTTATACAAAACTAGAACTGTTGATGCTGACTTTCTGTCAAACACTCATAATTAGTTTATTTTCATATTTCCCTTAGAATATAATTACTATACCCATCCAGATATTCTGCAAGAGACATTTTCAAACGCCTAGTGCCTTTTGGCAATCTAGCTATTTTATTCAGGTAGGTATCGATTTTTAGTAATACCGACTTTTTACGGTTAATGTATTACTTGTATAATAATGTCATAAATTGTTTACCTGTCAATTTTAACAGGCTTTCCATAATATTCAAAAGAAACAAGGAGCAGAAAAAGAATATTTTACCACTACATTACTATAACTAGCCTAATACAATCGTAATAAGTAGTTAATGTCAACTAACTAGAGTGCTTTCACTAATTCATAACTTAATGATTTTAATCCTGGGTGTTTTAAAATATTTTTTGATGGTATAAGTACTCTTCTTTTAAACTTATGATCCTGAATCTTGATCTAAGTTGACAACAACATCAAAAAAATTAAATTCAAAATTGTACTATTACACATAATATCTTCGGCGAAATTTTAAATTACGTTATCAATAATGGTGCCAAATAAAATAAAAACGCAGAGTGAATTATTGTCTAGTATGTATTAGGTAAGTAGGTAGTTTAAGGTTAAGCATTACTAGCACAATATAGCAAAATTAAAATGAAAGCAGCTACATCTCGGACTAAGAAACCAAAATGAGTAATAGTAAAGTGTAACTTTGTCCAGTAACTTTATAGCTTTCCCGGAAGACCAACAACAACATTGTAGCATCACTAGGCGCTGAATATTTTTTCCCAAAAAAAGATAAGAGCAATTATAATAGTCAGAGGAAGTATTGAAAAGCACGTGAATCTCTAATTATTTTTCAATGTAGTAAGTAGTAATCCTCGGAAAAAGAAAGTGTCTCTGCAGTCAAAGATCCACTTTTTGTGTTTGTATTTTTGTGCAAAGCATAATTTTCAGGGGGATTGAGAATGGTCCTCGTAATGCTACTTTATCGGCATGACACAGCAATATCTGGAAGAACATTATTTCCACGTTTGCCAATTCCCTTTATACTTTGTTGCACATAATAATATTTGGGTTTTGGAAGGCTGAGCCAGGCTAAGAGGACATTATGCTGCAAAGTGCAGATATTGGGTAAACATTAAAAATGCAAAATGCTAGCTATCAGGCCAAACTGAAGTCACAGAAAGCAAACAAACGGAGGCTGAAAAGTTTATCGAGAGGGTTTTTTATCTGTAAGAATAAGAAATACGTATGTTTGCATATCGTATCAAGTATAGATTTCATGTGCATTAACTCTACTTGTATATTTAGCATTAGTTAGTAGTTAGGAGTAGTAGTGCTACAGTTAGAATATTATAAGAAGAAGTTATGGGCAGTCACTCAGGAGCATTCCTTGTCACAGACACATTCCGTCTAATCCATACACTTTTCAAAATGAAAGGAAAGTCAACATTAGAGAATTTAAAAGTAACAAACTTTTCATAGTCAGCAGTTCTCCATGCTATCAACTTTCTGAGGATAAGACAAACTCTTGGTAAATTCTTGAGTTAAGAAGAAAAAAATCGCTTTCTGACTATCCCAAGGCCAAGAATTCCTTTTCCAAATCACAGATTTACAGAGTAGTGAGACGTAAGGATGTAACCGAGTGAAAGTTGTTCTAAAGAAGAGCAACCAATTCCTTACCACAAAATAGACAGTATCCATTACAAAGAAAATAATAGTAGTCCTCTTGCTTCTTACATTGTAACTTCCCTTATATAAAAGACGTAGGTGTATTCAATGTCATTATGCAGACAGACACAGACAATTGTATTGTAACTCGATACGGATTTTACTACAAATACATTCTACTCTATTGTTTCTTCGACTTTCAACTTATAGTTATACTAGGGAAACCTTAAGGCATTAAATATTGTCTCAAGCAGAAGGAAACTCTGTTCACTCTTCTGTTGTGGTTAGTATCCTATCGGAAAAGACAGGACAACAGAATCACCATCTCTCTATAAAAAACTATAGCTCTTTACTATAGAATAGTGGAAATATCTATGAATTCTACTTTAACGTAGTAGTGAGAGAATTCAGAGTTAGCATCATGGAACAGCAAAGAAAGGAGTGAATGGAGTTTGCGGATCTAAGTTGGTAAAAATATATTTGCAGGAGTAGTGGGATCCTAGTAGAATTCTACTGCTGCTACGTACATAGAAACTGAATTCGGCTTATTTCCATTGAATCCGATTAGATTACTGACTGAGAGAGAGAGAGGGACCCGAGAGATTCCCTATTTCTCCGCTCTACTTTACAATCAAATGGAAAGGGATATATTTATCTCTCCGAAAACGAATATTCCTGAATTGAATGCAATCTTATCCCTCCTACTCCACCTCCTACATACATCCTGTCACGCCTGAACTCCAACAGCTGCTCCGCTCTTTTATTTTATTCTGCATACTCTTCCTCTCTGGACCAACAATTGTCTTCTTTACATTCTTTTCCACTATCCACATATATCCACCCTTTTTCTCTATCCATTAACATTCCTGGATAAAATATTTGCTATTATTGTAAATCAGTTTAAATATGCTTCTTGGAACCCTTACAATTATTAATGTGGTTATATTAATGTGGTTTAATAGTTTGCCGGCAGTGAAGGCAGTCGCTTCCGTATATCCGATTTATAGACATTCACTAAAGTAATTTCAACATAAATGCCAAACATAATAAATTTTTAGTAAATTACTTGACAAATTATCCAGTATCATCATTTAAAAGAAGTAGACGCTACTCTTATGTGCTACGATGTAGATAAGGAAAACCCACAAACATATAATATGTGCACCTGTAGCATTTTCCTTTCCCAAAAATAGCCCTTTTATTCAACAAGACAGTAGCATAGAAACCCTTGTTCAGGTATTTGATTAAAGAATGACAGTTGAACTCGTTTTGCTCGTCTACATTGAAAAGGTCGGTAGATATTAATCTATACGACATCATGTGTGGCAATTTTTAGTGAGGACGAAAAATTGATATTGGGTTGTTAAATTATAAATAGGTATCATTAATTATAACTCATTCATGATTAAATATAAATCCCCTTACTATATAGAATATGACATGCTTTAACACATTTTACCTCTTTCAATGCAGAGAGAGTCAGAGAATTGTGTTTTGTATGTTAGTACAATTTATGAGATNAGAGTCAGAGAATTGTGTTTTGTATGTTAGTACAATTTATGAGATGCAATTGCAGTTTTGTTTTACAAGCAGCAGCTCGTTTTCACAGGAGCACGTATAGTTTGTTTTTGGGATATTTGTATAGATACTCGATTATGTTTCTGAAAAGGATACAGAGATGTACATTAAGGATACTTTATCATAGATCCATGCATCAATTGTAAGTGAGTTTGCGAAAATGGGCTGCCTTCTGCCTCCTGTCTTTGGTCTTTTACCCATGTATAGTTGAATCCTGTATGCATTACATAGAGTAACATTATAATAATATTAGTAGTATCATGTTTGTGCAGTCCAGAGAGAAGACATTGCAGAAACGTTGAATAATTTTGCTGTAGTAAGTGTAAGTAGATTGAAAGGAACGTATGGGAGGAGGGAAGGAAAAGCACATTAAACTCAGAGAGTTGTGTTCGTATTTTTATGATGGCACGTTGTCACTTGTCACGAAATGATTATATGTGCGCAGGAGAGCATAACTGTAGCATAAATTCATGGAATTTTATTTCTTTTCCACTCTGCAACTGTGTACACAGGTAGATTTGCATAAAGAATGCAGACGGGCACACGAGGGACAATAAAATAAAGCATTTCATATTGCATTTTAACCAAAGCTGGTTCTCTCCTTCTTTTCCCCTTTTTATAATATCTTCTCTCTAGTCCGCATCGCTACAGCTGGCTACCCTTATTTACTACTACGACAACATTAATGTTCAACGATATTATTCCCTGATATTTGCATACGACCACATCACGTGCACAGCCCATTATCCAATTCTCCTACTCATGCAATCACAGAATTACAAATTATAAACACAACTCTCTGTGTTGTGCTTTGTGCCTGCACACGACGACTAGCTAGTAGCTAGAGACCTTGTCATGTCACGGTGTTTATAGATTAGGCCGACTCGGCTATACTGACATTAGCTCGTACGGAACTGACACAGCCACTGTTTGTCCGTTACAATTCCTGTTTGCAAATTTAAATGTCGAGACAAAATACGAACTATTAAATCACTGTTAATAACTGTTTTGCATCTCTGACTCCGTTTTACACAACTACTATTAGCCATTTTATGCTAATTTTATTATATGATCACTAAACTCTTCCGTGTAATTTCTATGCAGCCAACTGCAACTGCGTAGCTAGAGTATTTCTATACCATAATCATCATCAACCAATGCATTTCTACTTTGTTCTATTAACAAACATACACAATAGTAAGTTAAACATTCCACCTCAGAGAAAATCAACTTTCCCATCTCCATAATTTTATTACAGAATCAAACAGAATGACTTTTCTAACCCAATTTAGCAGTGGACAGCTTTTCTCACTCATTTAAGGGATACCGACTTTTGAATCCTTTCCAAAAATAAAACGAATTACTATTTCGTACTGATTTTAATTTATTACGCTCGTTTTGTGTACAAAAGTCAGAATATCACTTATTTCATCTCCTTTCGTATAATTGAAAGTGCAGAAGAAAAATTATTACATCATAAATTGCAGGTCATTTTTGTACAACTGCAGGCACTAAAATATCTCTAAAATTATTTTGATTTCCATGTTATGCCTTAAGATGAAAATTTAAGCAAGGCTGCTGTACAATTATAATTTATTTTATTTGCTGATTCTGTTTGATCATGTTTCATCTGTTGGCGACGCAAATATTGGCAGTATAGCTTTAGGTTGTGTATTATTAGCAAAGGTTGAGATTTCTTCAAAGAGACAGCTTGTTTTATAGACTCATAGATTTAAGATGATATTGATGTAATTTCGAGGGATGTCACAGGATACAAGTGTATTCTTCTTATGAGAGTTTCACAGAAGACTGGGCCGTCGTAAGTGAAGTGTAGTGGACTTTTGTGTGAGTGGATGGTAGTCATCCTTTTCGTCACAGAATCTTGGAGAGGATACATTTGACGTTGGCATTTACTTCACTCACTCACTCACTCACTCACACAAGACTTGTTCGAGTCAACGCGAAGAAAGAATAGAATTTTTCACGTCGAGCTCGAATGCTTTTTCCCTCGTTTCCTTTTACGAGCGTGTAGCTCCGTTTCCGCCAACCAGCGTGATGTCAAGTTCCCATTGAATTCCTTATATATTATTTCTATTTTATTTATAGTGATTCATATAGTAGGCATACTACGAGATAGCAATAAAAGATAGCAGAAACTAAGGTTGATGATGATTTTCTACGAGAAGATGAATTTTATATTAGAACCCGACAAAAAAGTAAATCACATAAAAATATATAATTTATGTATCTGTTTACATGCAATTTTCCTCCAACAAAAAGGAGGACGCAATGCTTTGAAATGAATTCAAAAAGTTTCATGATTTGTCCTGGAAATAAATATCTTCCGTTCATTTCAGCAAATGATTCATGAAATCACGTAAGAAGTTTGCTCAAGGCTAAATAATGCTGTAAAACAAGAAGTAGGAGAAAAGATAGGATCGCGGACGATGATTAATGGAACGGTCATTACAAATGGCAAAAAGGAAGAACATAAACTATAAACGTTTGCAATGAGAGAGATAAGGAACGAGAAGACTCATCGTCAACCTAGCGGTAGTTCCTCATTCCTATATAGTCACATTATAAATATTATAATACGAGCTGAAGTAATCTCATCTTCTTTTTGATTCATTATTATTTGCTTTAGGCCTGCATATTAGTATTTCTATTGTTCATTGCCAGATACATTACTCTAATGTCCACACTATGCAATCCCATTTGTCTTCTCCATTACAAACGTTGCACAGTCAATCTTTTGCCACTGTCTGTAGTTCTAACTTCTAAACTTTATCTTAGATAGAAACGGTACACAGCAATTCCGGAATGGAACAAACGCACATAAATAGAATACGACAGACCGTACCGTAGTGCAATACGCCAAAAACACTTATTTTTACTTCCATGCACATTGTGATAGTCCGAGAGCCATTTGTAAATAGTATCAATAAAACAAAGCACGTCATCACTGCAATAATCTTCTGCCATTGTACCTCATGTACTTATTGTTTCCACTCTTTTTATTATACTCAATTTTTTTTAGGAAACTGCAATTCTTAGGTCAACTTGCCACATTATTTCTATACCAAACTAAGTTTTTGTATCAGCAGTAGCTACTTTAATCATTATCATAATCACTTATCACACTCACTGCTTAAAACAGCAACATTCTAAAAACGTTCAAACGAAAATCAATTTTCTTCATCTCGATTTTCATTGTTGACATTAAAATTTATGCTACAAATGCATACTTTTTAGGATATCCAATAAAGATATGGGAAGTATTGAGTTTTTAGACATTTTTTTTTGCAATTAGCAACTGTCAAGGTGAATTCTAAGATAAATGTAGATATCGATTGTCATCGGATGGAGTTAAGAGACTTGAGACTAAAGCGACTCCACACTCTCACGTCCTCGTAGTTATTAGATAGAATCCTATTTTATCTTCCCTATATTTACTTAATCAGATTAGTAATTCTACAAGATAGTTTCGTGACTGTTTGATCTACCTACTTATGCAAACATATCAATCAAGTATAATAATAGGTTATGGGGATCAACATGATGATGTTGCAATTCATAGGTTAAAAGTGAGCGTAAAAGTGAGTTTTGACGCACATTTTGCTTTGTGGTGAAGATAAAAATCTAGAAAGACACATCTACGTCTACATTCATAGGCAAAAATAAATAGAACGCGTTGCATCATCATTTTACATATGAGATTTTGTATGTATGGCATATTTTAGGTATTTTTGGGTAGAAAACCTGTTAAATTCACATAATATCATTACATCGTACTATAGGTTTCATCGATTATACTTAATATTACAGCGTTTTCAAGTTTTCTTGCTATTATCAATCATTGTGATGCAATATGCAATTTTAACTAACACTCTTGCTACATTTTCATCATTTACCTCTTAACTCGTAAGTCATCTCCTCGGAGCAATTAAATTAAACGAAAAATTAAATCGATCAAAGTCATGAGTTCTGTTGTGATTTCATGAATTTATAAATGTTCCTTTTATCCCAAGGGGAAATTCAACTTGGAGCACAAAGTCCAATCCTTTGCGAAATATTGCGAAAAGGGAAAAAAATGAAGTTGTTATGAATGTAAATAAGTAGATGCCGACAATGTAAACAAAGTCTGTTGATGAAGCTGTAGTCGCATTGACTGAAAAGAGAGGAGAGAGAAAAAGTCTGCCGCATATGCTATGACCTATGCTCTTTCCATTCTAGCACTTTGAGAATAGGAACCTCCACACGTTCCTACACAAGATCAGACAAAAGCGCATCGAAAATGCTGTTCCTTCTCAGAGTCGACCTCTCTCTCACTCCAAACCTAAAAGATCTGCTGATCTTACAAGGAAATCGATTACTTTTTACTCGGCTAAACTCACTACACATAAAAATCAATGGAATAAATAATTGACTATATTGTAAGCACTAAGCAGGGGGACTTAAAGAACTGTACTTGATTAGTTTATTATTGCACTTTGCTAATGTCCATTACAAATTACAAAATACTCAAGTTACACGAAGACTTCTGAAGATTTGTAACTTTCTAACTTTCAGCTACTTTGCAATATTTAATTATCACGATTTATTTATCATGTAATTAAGATTCAAAAAAAATCTTACTGACACTTTTCTCCATTGGGGGTCTCTAAAAAGTAGATATGCCATTTTTGGCATCCTCGAATATGCTAATGTATTTCTCGGCAATGTTTAACCACTTAGCAGTTAGCACTTGTTTGCAAATGGAAATAATGACTTTTACTATAGGTTAATTTCTAAAAATGTCATTTCGGTAGCATTATAAATATTTTTACACGAATAAACTAAATTGCCTAAAAATAAAATGTAGGTTGACCTCCTAAGCTATGTCCTTGATCAAATAATATTAATTTTTACAATTAGATTAAGGAGTTACCGTTGAACGTTTTTGGCCAATATGCAATGAATGTATGGACTAGGAATTTGATTCTGTATAAAATAAGCGTACTATTATTGCAATGTTGTGTCATTGGATTTAGTTGGATCGTGAATATGGTCGGAGTGAGTATTTTCAGACTCACGAGAAGCGACCACGCAAATCACGACGGTGTATTATGTGTAAAAAATCGAGTCTCAGTATTTTCGAGAGTAATTAATACATTCCACTTGTTATTATCGGAGGAAGAGAGTTAAGACTGTGAGTAGATCCGTTGTCTTTGGGCAATTTAAGGGAATTATCTGTCTCTGTGTGGTGAAAATGAATTAGTTAGCTGTGTGAGAAGAAGAAGAGCAGAGCAGAGAGCGTGCAGTATCCTTTTACGCTAATTATTTTCTGCTTACTTAACTATTGTTAACTAGCTCCTCGTAGCAAGGTGTCTCATCCATAAAGATAATTAGGTGCTAAACTCTCATTCCTTCACTCTTAATCCCTTAACAATCATTCTAATTGAACTCTTACAGCAAGCACCGTAATGTTTCATCCTTTTACTTGTAACTAGCAGAGCTCCGTCCTTTTGTCTACCGTTTTATATCTCTCTCTCTTTCTCTCTCTCGCTAAAGCTGATTGTTGTTTCAGTTATTAGCACTCGTACACAATGAACAGGGTTGGAAGTTGGAAAGAGCAGGGGATAAGTAACAAAGAAGACATTGCCCCTTCTTTTGTCTTCTCTTTGTCATTTTATTGTGTTTCCGCATTAACCGCACACCATCATGGTTTCCCAATCTCAACTCTACCCACACCATCATCTCACAGCAGATTTATTTTTATTCCCTTCATTCAAGCTCTATGGTGTAGTTATTGGTAGCTAAAAGGCAAAACAACACTCATTTTCTAATTAGCTAATGATTGGTAACCTTTTATGGAAAGTGAGGACGCGTACCAAGATCATCAATTTCAACAATCTTTTCCTTGATTTGTTTACCTTTATAGTGTCTGAAGAAATGATCTTTTTTTTTGCTTCGCTTCATGTATCATTGTGATAATTTGATAAATCTAAATGCAACGGTAAAGTAACGCTAGTTTGTGTGACGTACGTTTTTTATCAATAGCCATACACCATTTCAATTCATATCTATTAACTAATGGGATGGCATGCGATGCGTGAAATTCTTTGATAGCTTTTTTTCCTGCGGTTCCTTTGCTTTCCATCCAACTTTGTGTACATTTAGCAGATATGAATTGTGACGAGATTAAAAATAATATTGTGCATACATAGATAACATATATACAGAAAACCTTGCAAATCCTATACAGATATCTTTCAAGACTCAAATAACCGCATTTCCCATCCAATTTAATGCAATATCAAAATATCATCCCTAGATAAACTCCAATACTTATTTAAGGCATGTACTATAAAGTGTAAAAAACGATATCAAAACTTTATCCCCTCTAGTATTACAGTGTAAGTGTGTAAGTAGATATGGTTGTCAAAATTGGAAACTGATTTTGCTCTACGTGTATTGACCAAGTAATTCTAGGATTATTGAAGCGAATCAATTGAAACTGTTTCTCTTTCGGCTTCTCAAGCGAAAAAATTCTCGGTGTGCGCAGTAAATAATTCACCTTGAAATATCCTAAGTAATCTGTTGTCGATCCGCGCTCCTGCAATAATAAGTCAGAGATTTACAGTTATCTCTTCAAGACCGTCGAGTCGAGAGAGATTCGAAACGAGTGCTCTTGTCATCTATAAAAATACACAGATGAAATTTATAGAAGTGGATATATTAAAGTATTTGCTTATTAAGCCATCAGTATAAAGCTTTATGCATTATGCATATGGATATAATAGAGAGGCAATGTAATTGGCGGATCCACCCTTTGACTTTTCTATTGTCTATATTTGAAAAGTAAAGTTCATTGTCACTCTCACCTACAAGTTGATGGTGTAAATTGATG
>JABASI010005381.1:0-12398 GCA_019776505.1 Tomocerus nigrus
GAAGGATGGGAAGTAAAGAGTGGCAAATGAACATGTCTCTCGACTCGACTCCTAATCCCCTTGTGATTAGAGGCACTTTGACTCCCAAAGGTTAGACATTGGCACCCGCCCTTGTATCTTATTTGTTATTTCATTTTTGGAAACGGGTGAATCCCTTAGGGTCAACTGATAGCTTGATTAATTTGACATTTAGATCGGATATACTAGTTTCCCTCGCTTCGCTTCGCTCTAAATGGAATATTCACTGGCAATCAGTTTATCTATCCTCCGCTACATTTCTATTTACGATTATTATAGAGGCGAGGGGCTGTGAAGAGTGAGTGTGGTGTGAGTGAGACTTAAACTGATTGTGATGTGACTGAACTGTCTCAATCAGCCCATCCTCTCACCAATAACCAATAAAGTAGCTAACTATATGTTTTTGCAAAGTAGATCCCACGTTTTTTGCTGGTTGGGAAGCGTAATATTTATGCATGAGTCAAAGGTTTCGAAGAAGGGAGCATCTCATCTCAATTTTCCATATATATTTCTTCTCGTTTTGCGTTTTGACACTTGCCCACTCGTTTTTCGTATTTATGGTGAAAGTTTTCCCAGGCTTTTCGACTCTAATGGCTGAAGTGAAGGTGGAAGGAGCTAATGTAACTGGCGTGTGCATAGACTCACACTTCATCAATATACAGCACCATCCATAAGCAGGATATTATGTGTTTATATAAATCATGCTACCAACATCTTCAACTTTATAGCTCCATCCTCTCTACTCTACTACGACCTCATACTAATAACATAACTGCTATCGATGCAACTAACACTCTGAGAAACACTCTATTTGATAGAGCTCCAACTACAACTCTCACTCGACTTGACATGTAAATCCGATTGATACTGATGTCTCATCTGAAACATAAACTTCACCTACATCCCTCACACAACTTTCCAAGGGGAAGGATGCGAACCCAATTAGTGAATATCGCTGATCTGTTGCCTTCTACTAAAACTCAGAGGATTTATTCCCACTTTAAATCATTCACTTGTAATATGAGACACTACCTAATTTTTCCCTTTCGTAATCTTCTTCCTTCTGATGTTTACACATTGATCCTAACATATCTACGGAAAATCATGTGAATCAACGTTTTTGTCTACATACACATACCATACTCTTTAATATTTACTAAAGATCTGGCACTGTACATAGCTATTCCAAACAACAAATTGCCAATTTTTGCTAATACTGAATTAAGACCAACCAGTTCTACTTACGCAGCAACCAATTGCTCAATTAAACCACAATGCAACAAAAAAGAAAACGCAACACAACCTAAACGTGAATTGGAATACCACAATATTATTAAATCAATGATAAATAGAATTAGGAGACATAGTACGTCAAGTAAATACAGCAAGTAAATAATAATAATTGAGCATAATACAAACACATATCAATAAATCCTACTAAGAATTGTAAAAATTGTTTCAATTCAAATCAAGTAATAAAGCAATATATAAATAGAGTACTAGGTGCTTTTCTACTTTGAATTTCAAAAATATCATGAAAATGACAAAAATATTCCTCTTAAATAACGTTCACATTTATTAAACTGACACGGCCGAATTTTTTCAACCAAATCATCCATTCAATCAAAGTGTCACCATGCATGATAGCTATAAAATTACAGGTCTTCCTTTTTCCGATAATAAGCCCGAAGTCTATTGACTAAGATTTGTACCATAAAATTTTATAATTGTGTCTCGTTCATTACACTCACTCAAAGAATAGTAATAATCATGCTGAATTATATTCAACCAATTTGATACTACAAACTACTTCAAAGTATAAAGTGCGATTAAATGATTGATGAGTGGAGAATTATATTACTTTGGTACTTTCTACGTGTACGAGTTACTTAGGCACATTATGTGCCATATAAAGTAGTCAATGAGTGCCAATTTAATGAATAAAAAATATATACGAGAATGAGAGCTTTATGTTCTGGTTGGTCACGAAACGACTAGCTATAATTCAAAGAGTGAAGTTCTTACATGAAAAACGCCATCACAAAAATAAATACATGCATTATCTGGAATACTTGAAAATGATTTCCATATTTCAAGTATATAGAAGGCCAAAAAGCGATATCTACACTTGAGTCAGAAAGGCGGAGCATGTTATGGTGACATCCTGACATCATGTTCCCTTAGAATCTGCCTATGTGTACAGCGTATGCGTTACTATTTTTATTTTAAGCTCAAATAAATAGGAAAAGACATCTTTAAAATGCATTCGCATAACCGAAAGAGAGTATAATATTTTTTTGAAAATCAAACACATCAACTACATCTAGGACAAACCGTTAGAGACATCGTGTTACTTCACAGGACTGCCTAATTTAAAATTTCCGTTTAGTTTGATAGGCAGATAAAAAAAGTTGAAGTACGAGAAGAGACTTTGCTTTAGACATGTATGCAAAGTTGGTGTGTCTGCGTGGCAAATGTAATGACACATGACAGGTAAAGTAAATAGTGTAAGGTTGTTTCATGCTTCAATTAGCCTACTTTCTTATATATATCTAATTAAGGCATGAAGTTCTAAATATATTTATCNGTTGTTGTAGTGGTATCATGGTTGTTCTTTCTGTGGATAATCCTATGAAAATGGAGTGCATGATGGGCGTTTAAATATTTGATAAAGTGAGAATGATAGGATGGGAAAGGGCTGGTCCATTATATCAAATGAAGGATATGGGTGCAAATTATGTGCATGTTTGTTTTTAAATGGAGGCCGAAGTGGAGAGCAGAGTAAACGAAAGGACGTTAAAAGTGTGGATGTCTTTGTTTGCTTTATTCCCTTTACTTTATAGTCACAACAACAATTCACATGCGAGCAAAGCAATGAACACCAATACCTGACGCTGCTAATAGTAGAGTGCCTATGAAACTCAGCGATGTCATTACTTCTCCATACCATTACTAAATTCGAAGGAAAAGCATGTCACATTGGAATATGACAGGATCCCTATTATGTACAGAGATACAGAAAACTATTATTATCAAAGGACATGGCTACCTTTAATGATTTAATGCATGTTCCTGCTTATACTATACCAAACTACCTCTATAGATCATTACTACTTTGTACGATTATTATTATGATACTCCATATATGGTTTATTGTGTATATCTCTAAGAATGATACTTGATGGTATTTTGCATGTAACATTTTAGGAAATTATGCACTGTTGAAAATACCGTGCAACAAAGGATCANAAGAATGATACTTGATGGTATTTTGCATGTAACATTTTAGGAAATTATGCACTGTTGAAAATACCGTGCAACAAAGGATCATTAAAATCCCTAGGTTAATATTATTTAGTGCTTTAGTCAAATACTCAAATAGTTTCCGCTACACTTATATATAAAGTATCAATGTATGAAGGTACAATAAAATTTCAAGTCATTACGAGATGATTATGTTTATACTTTGGACGCATAAATATCTGTATGTATATAGTAAATAGTCGTGTATACTCTTTTACATCTTTTATAGTTGATTGTAGGTATGGGCTATGGATGTCTAACAATAAAACGCCTAAAACCAAGGACCCATATAAAATGGCTAATCATAATAAACACGATGCAATGATAAAGTGAATGAGTGTAGGAATATAGTGGGGTAGATGCTAGCTCTCTAAGCTATCCAGGTTTAGATAATAACGTGTTAGATTGCATGAGCAAGCCAAGTCCGGATGTGCTTATGGAGGCTCCACACTGTTTAATCATAGGTTCTTCAAGTGCCCAACCCTTCTTAGGGCATTACAAAGTCACGCTCCTGTGAATTTTGCATGTTACTTTGTTAATCAAAGGAGGAGGAGTCGAGCATCTAAATACTCATTTGCATGGCACAACAAGACAAACAAAACTAAACCAACTGAACAATCATCTTCTCTTTATTGTCGCAGTTAGCGACTAGAATATAACTCTTCTCATTTATACTAAACCATATAAAAGACTATAAAATATAATACGCAGAATGAGTATACATACCTAAATAAATTTGTAATGTCTGTAATACATCATATTTCTGAAAGAACAGACGAAAGTACCACTATATTTTTTATAGATCTTCGCAATGCAGACACCATATTATTATTTCCTTATAGAGCAATCGAATTTATATAGTAGGTACTAAAGATGTCGTGTCTTGCCTATTGTTCCTCTCTATTGCGTAAGTTTGTGTGTTAGATTCGAAGGCTGTCACTTTACCCACCGAAAATTTTCTCCTGTCTGAGCCTAACTCCCATAGCGTGACAATAGCAAGGCTCGTGAATAAAAACGAGAAGCAATAAAAGCCTTTCAATGTTGAAATGAAATGAGTTGGCCCAACTTCCAGTCCAAAACTTATTGTTAACTACTTGGTCTGAAACGCAGCAATACTAGAACTCATGAAAACATTGGATGACATGTATTAGTGAGTGGCAAAACCATTCAATTCAATTCATTTGATTATTTTTAATAGGAGACTTTTGATTGATGTGTATTGAGTGTGCACAGACCCACCCAACACACACAAAACTATATTCTGATCACATGCACTTTTCTTTTTCTTTCACCATACTTTAACCAACAGCTATTTATTATTTTTAAGTCTCATGAGTTAGGCACGCTTTGCTTGAAGCTCTTTTCGAGCCACATCTACAAATGATCATTTACCAAAAAGTATTTGCTGATATTTCTAAAACGTAATGGCTTCTAGTCATCTTCAATTTTTTACATAATAATAAATAAATTACTCAATAATATTGTAGATTGAATCTTCGATATATCGAATGAGTAATTAAGTGTGTACCGACAACGATAAAGTCCATGACAGGTAATGACCACCTTTGCAAAGTTAATTTGGAAAAATATTTTCTTGGAAAATAGAATTCATGTTATGTATCTTTAATGTAACTCCGTGAAGTGGAATTGCGTAACTCGATTGCATTTTCAAAGGGGAAATAATAAATTCACATAACAATCTCTTTGTCATGCTATAAGTAACCCATGAAAAGCCATTTCATAATGCATAATAATGTTAATTGTAACAAAATACATTATCTGACATGACATGAAATCCCTCTTCTCCCAGTCCCATAGATCTACTAGTCACTAGTATGTAGTCACTAACAAATTATTGTTGTTTTTGCAGACAGACGCTCTTTTTACGACGCAATATTAGTCAATCCAATTGAGTTAAGTGATTTAGAAACCAGTGCACTATGGCTGAGTTTATTACTAGCAATGCCATTTAGATCTAGAAATAAAGACAACATTGACCAAATGTATTGTTTTTGTCTCTTCCCAGTTATACATAAACATCAAGTACTTAATTGTTCAATTAAACTACAATGCAAAAAAGTAGTGCATGCTACAAACAGTCAAGAATAGGTGAACCAAGCACGCGAGAATGATAAAACGACTGTCGAAATAGAAATAGGGATTCCTAATGCTCCATTGCATATTAGAATATTAGATTAAATAATAGAGCATATTTATTGCATAGAAAAGAAGAGGTACTGTGAATTTTTGAGAGAAATTGTGGAAACTGCTACAAATCAACATTTATCACGAAATGTATTAGCTAAAGTAAGACGAATGCAAGGAAGTGTTTGAGCTAAAATAATGGAAATGCAATAATGCTATAGTGAAATTGCAATTATCCAAGGAATCTAATTAGCACACGTCAAACTCGGAAGGAGATGGGAACGAAACATTGTATAAATTAAGGGATTTAATTACCATCATCCAGAGCGAGAAATTAGAAATAAGTAGTTTAATGAGGCTACCTGAAAGCCGACCAAACGCACGACTGACAACAAAGACCTTCTGCCTCTTCGGATAAAAAGTGTGTCCTTCTTCTAATTCCTCTGCGGTGGATCATATTATATATGTGTGTAAAACTCTTATGCATAATATGCAATTTCAGGTGATCTAATGATCTATAATTCGACAGAGATAAATAACCAGCAAAGAAATGCAAGTTGATTTCCACAGACTACGATGTACGATGATGTACAATGTACGATGTACACAAAGGAAGAAAAAAAGTAATATTTAATAAGGGAATAGTATTACAGTATTACATAGTCCGTAAAGTAATTGTACAATAAAAATTGTTACTAAACCACGAATTTTCTGAATAATTACCCGTAGCCGGTAACTATTTAAATGCTCAGGTGCACTTTTGGCAATGTATTATTTGGCAGGAGATGCCTGTTGAGTGTCTGAGGGAAAATTATAGATTAAATTAAGTGTTTTGTAACAAATGACCTATCTGTGTATCCCCTACTAGTATTTGCCCTCTGTCTATACCCTATTATCATTGCGTAGCACTAGATCATGTATTTTTATAAGTACACATTTTCGTGATCTGTAGCATGCAGTCTGGACAGGATTGCGGTTACTAAAATCATCTGATCTTACTATATCTTTTTACTACAAGAGCAGAAAAAAATTGCACTACTACTTACTACAACGCAAAGAGAGTATAACTGGAACCGTGAGAAAGTTTTCGGGATGAAATTTTTTAACTTTCAAGGTTTTACTACGAAATGATGAAAATACTTACTAAGTTGCGGTCATCTTATTATTTAGGGATGAGGTATGGAATCAACCCTTGTCTCATCACTGTATCTTTCACACTTACTCACCTCAGACACATATATCTGCATTATAACGATCGCAGATGCAGCAGAGAGAGAGGCAGGTGAGTCTATACAGATAGTCATTAAGAGAGGTCACGCTAAGAGCAAAAATCAGAGTAGCCTCTCAGTGCTGTGCTATGTAAAATGTAGACTACTTATGTCTAGTCACTAGCTAAACATGCTCTAAATTTTCTTAATTGCCTTTAACATCCAAGCAAAAACATCTTATAAGTTATACGACGGACATAATCGACAGCTCTAATGCAAGGGGCAAGGGTTACCAGACTTTGTTTAAAATTCAAAAAAATTATTCCTATAAACTAATTCCTTTTGATTGATTGACATTTCCCCATTTGAATTTCTACATTTAGTTGTGCATCCTAATCCTAACTCTTGCATTCTTTATTTAATTAAAAAAAATATCCGAAAGTGAACATTCTGCACCAAGGATCCAATTCTTATATAATTCCAAGAGAATTCAGAGAGACACCACAAGTTCCACAGTCCAAGGTGTACTTCATAATTTAATTAGTGCAAAAAAACAACATAGTAGTGCATTAGTTCCATCCAGTTTTGTAGGCTCGGTATTTAGGCGTGTGGCTGCATTAATTACAAGTCTTGCTCTCCGTGCGGTGGTAGTAGTTTAATAGAGGAAAGCAATGAATACAGATACATGTAGACAGGAGGATAGCACATACATACGCCTATTTTATATTCCATAGAATATTTCTCTATTCCGGTTACTGTGCTTGCAACTTGCAATTGCATCTTTTGTCTGCTCGCTAACGTTTTATTCCTTTACACTAGACTAACCATAATAAAATGTAATTTTTACGGTGCTATTTCATCCTGAGCATAAGTAGTTATTTTAAAGACGAGTGGGGCACGATATTAATAATGGAAATCTGTTGATATTCTCAAACACATAATAGTTCAACCTACAGCAAGAAAAATACAATAATCTCGGCCATAAATCAATTCCCATACTTTAAATGACTTGATTGCTATAGAATGAACAAGAAAATAGATTTTAACGAGATGCATATCAAACATTTTGCTAATAATAATGTTTTTTCCTTTGCAGTTAAAGAGCTGTAAGATTTGAGATATGATGCTATCGCCTACTTGGCGGAATGAAATTACAGACTACCACTCAGTCACATCCTCCTCCAATTAATTTGCTTTTTCATGAACTCGCAACATAACTTTGAATTGATCAAGATGAGAAGGAATGATTGACTCAAACTACGCTTTATATCGTGCGAATTTCATTTATCTGGAAAGTATTCGTCAGGAAAACCCTTTAATGTAGTCTATGGATAACTATGTGCAATGATCGGATCGGCGGACCACACATTATAACCTACAAACACTTGTACAACACTATGTGCCACAATTATAGTGTGAAGCGGACTATATTATAGCAGACCTCCCCTCCTCAATGTCTCTAGCAATAAATATTGTGAAATTTATTCAATGAAAATTAAATGCGCTTGTGAGCACTGAGCACTACTTTGCAGAAATTCAATTACCTCTTCACTTCATAAATAGTAATTTCATAAATTGATTACGTGTTGCTCCAACATAAACTAATGATTTCCACTACTCACTCACATCCTACCTGAGCAATCAATGCAATTCTTTTTTCATATTAAACGTGAGCCCATAAAATATATTCACTAAATACATATCTCTCGCCTTCTATTATTTGAATGAATTAAACTAAAATTTTCTTTAGCATATGTGAGCAAAGATTGCTTTGAATTAGAACATACCTCCCACTTTTTGTGATAATCATCTCTGTGCCCAAGTCGTGAAACTTGTCCCACAAATCTTTGGTTTCCAAGTGACAAATGACATGTCGCAACTCATCGCAGTTACATCTCTCTTGAAGTAACGGGTTCTTTGGGGCTGACTTTTCATTAGGTGATCCAGTAGAACGAGTGTTTCCGGAACTGTTCTTTCCTGGTGAGCTCCCTCCTTCACTTTTCAAATCCGTATCTTCATTATTTACGACCTCTATTGTATCACGGGAGTCTGAGGTTGATGAAGGCAAATCCGGCGAATCACGCCCGTCCAAAATCGTTATCATGTCTTCCTTCAAACTTGTCTCCGTTGTTAATGACTCTGGCGAGTCCATCAGAGAACCCGGTGTTGACTCGACAAACTTTTCTGCAAACAAGACAAAGAAATTTTAATTATTCAGATTTATTTAGCAATTTTTAAAAATGAAAAAATAATTAGACCAAAACGTTCTGTTTACTGATGTTGGTTTACTGTATATAGGCTCGAAATTTTTGTGTTCTTTCTACAATATTTTAAGAACAATAACTTTGAAATATCTACAATATGCCAACTGGGTAATTTTAGCGAATAGGGAATACAAACAGTTGGGCTGCAAACCCAACAAATTACTGTTATGTGTATACTTCCAAACAAATGAATATGTGAAGTAGTCTACATCCTAATCCTCAATACTTGATACGTATTTTCAGTTCTAATTCAATTAAATAATTAAAATTGAGA
Source organism: Tomocerus nigrus (assembly GCA_019776505.1). Classification (NCBI taxonomy): domain Eukaryota; kingdom Metazoa; phylum Arthropoda; class Collembola; order Entomobryomorpha; family Tomoceridae; genus Tomocerus; species Tomocerus nigrus. The sequence continues at coordinate 9,213 of JABASI010005381.1, forward strand.
CTTGCTACATGATATGAGACTATGAGACCCTCTTTTTGCACTCATCTTCAATTACTGTAACATGAATGTTCTCAGGAATCGTTTACACCTGCCATTCAACAAAAATGTGTAATTTTTCCTTTATGTAGGTAATGAAATTAGATTCATGACTTCATTTGGGTAAAAATTGCCCTACAATTGAGCAACTAAAAATGTTGTCTCTGATTCTGTGCTCTAGCCTAGCATTATTCCCATCATTAATTAGCTACCCTTAAAGTAGGACAGCTAATTGGCATATACATAGAGAGGCACCCAGAGTGTAGGAAAGTGGACAGAAAGCCCATTAAATTATAAGAAAGTGTAAGTAAATATTTGTCGATTACAATGTAATTGTTATTTAAGAAGTAACTAACTAGTAGAACACCTATATAGTAGCCCTACAACAATAATGCTCTCTCTACTACTTACATTTATAACTACTTAACTAACAATGAGAGGTGCTCTAATAATTGACAGGCAGCTGACTATCGTTGTTGGCGAAGTGAGTGAGCAGAGCATGCAAACTCACACAGGAAAAGCCTTTTTCGTCAATAATTTACACATGCAAATAAAACTGCAGCCGTTTCGTTTGGTAGTACATAAAATTAAGTCTATCACCATTATAATTTAGTGGAATCTGCGTTAGTTAAGTGCATAGTGCTACAGGTATATAGTAGCAGATGAACAAAAGTAGACTAAGACAAAGTGCATAGTATTATTCGTAAAATCAAGGGTCGAAAGGGAAATGAAATACATAAATTGAGACAATATACATACGTTGCTAATGTAATGCAAGACAAGAGAGCGGCTGCACGCAGCCAGAGGTGAAATAAAACAAGAAAAAAGGCATAAAACATGTAATATGTAATTTGTTCACGTTTGGTAGTACATAAAATTAAGTCTATCACCATTATAATTTAGTGGAATCTGCGTTAGTTAAGTGCATAGTGCTACAGCTATAGTAAGTAGTATAGCAGATGAACAAAAGTAGACTAAGACAAAGTGCATAGTATTATACGTAAAATCAAGGGTCGAAAGGGAAATGAAACACATAAATTGAGACAATATACATACGTTGCTAATGTAATGCAAAATGCAAGACAAGAGAGCGGCTGCACGCAGCCAGAGGTGAAATAAAAAAAGAAAAAAGGCATAAAACATGTAATATGTAATTTGTTCAAATTACCCATGCCAAACCAAGCCATTGTACATAAGTGTACATATTCAAACATTGTGGTAGTGTACAACTGTAAAGATACAAATAATACAAACAAAATGATAATGTAAAATGCAAAAGAGTCTCGTTTCTCGTTTGGAGTTAGCATAGCTACCTTTGTATGTAAAGTGGAAGGGAACATGAGTACGATTATCTGCCAATAAAGCTTTCCTAGACTTGACATGCCATCACATCACAGCAACACTAATAATCTTTAAACTACTATGTGTTTGAAAAGAGAGGAAACAATAAAACAAAGCCAAAGTCAACGAAAAACAGTAGCGTGCGACTTGAAGCAGCCTTCTGTCCCTCTTTTTACTCACTAATCTAATAGTAATAACAATGGACAAAAATATTAATGTATTAATGCTCAACAAAGTAGAATCCTTTCCTTAGCGCATACACACACAGATAATAATTTCTGTTATGTATTCTCTATACAATTTTCTCTCTCTCTCTTTCTCACTGTTCATTTTCCTCATTTCATGGCGTTATGTTCTTTAATAAGACAAACTGACACAAAAGACCCTTTTACTACTTTATGTACTACTAATAAACTTAGCTGTGTGTGTGTAGGTATACGTACCTCCTGTTTGGGTTTCATGCTCTGCTCTTGTCCTGTCGGGTTTAATTTGACCCACCTGAACTGAAGTGAGATAATTTGTTTCGTTTTCCTTCTCTAAATATCAACCTTAGGTGTATATTATAGGCTAGTGTAACAAATTCAAATGATCTTTCCTTCCTGGCTTCCTTCCCTTCAACTAACTTTTAGCTATCCCATTGTCTTCTTTTATGTACTACTTAAATATACTTAGACAACAATCCTTCTTCAACGATTCCTTCGTGTCTGAGTGATAATAAACTGTAAGTGACTGATAAGGTGCAGGCGATGCGTGTACTTGTCTTGTCTGTGTTTACTCCACCGTCATTAAAACAATAAGCTATTAGCCCACTAACTACCCTCTCTATAATATTATATAACACCCAACACAACTATATATAATATTATATGTAGGTAGGTAACAAACATGGAATTGAGATGGTCCTACTGAGCTAACCAACAAAAAATCCATTTCTAATTCCAACGAATGACTGCTTTAGGCTTCTTTTTTGGTATTTGTTTCAAATACGGTTACCGACTCTATTATCAATTTAGCATCCGATTCTACAGTACAGAGGCCTTCCCCAGCGATATTATTTACTTCCCTTCTGTAGGTGCTCAACTATTTTCAAACACAGACAATGCGCTTGACAAGTTTTGTACTACATTAGCAGACTCTAAGTATTAATGCACCTTGGAAAATGATTGGCTTACAACAATGCATCTGCAAATGTTATATTAAGATATTTCGGTAATAAGTATTTTTTTGAATAGTGCGAAATAGAAAAAAGAAAAACGTATTTGATTGATCTATACAAATGATTAGAGTACCGCATTTTATGTAACCTTTTATATGATGCATACTAAGCATACTATAACAATACCTAATCAAATCAGGAACATAATATAATATTGATGCATTGCATTACAACGTTCTTCCATTTAGTGCGCCATAATATTTTACATTTTAAATACTATAAAACTGGGCTAACTGTCTTTCGCATAATATAATACAAATATAACCTGTCGAGTGCCATTTACATCGCAGTAGTAAGCTATAGTCTGAAATAAATGTATATGTGTCTAACATGTGCCTAACATTACGTAAAGTTATTAGAGAATGTATTTATTTGATGGTTTTATTAGTATGCTACTTTTTGTGTCGCAGACTTTTACTTTTGCATAGTAATAGTAGTAAAGAGTAGAATTTATTGACTACTGTCAGTCATTTGTTTTCATTTTTTCGTCATGTCAATAAGATAAGCGGCCTAATCAAAAGTAGTTCTATTCTTGAGGCATGTTAATGCAGCATTTGACCAATCTACTCATAATAACCAATATTTAATTTTGC
>JABASI010005382.1:0-12397 GCA_019776505.1 Tomocerus nigrus
CTTAGACAATAATAAATACACTTTTAACGTCCTGGACATGTCATCCATATATAGATTGATGATTATATAGGATGCTGCAGATTTGCGCAGTAATAAATGCAGGGCTCTACCTTTTCATAAGACCTTTTAAATCTTGAAAATTCATTAAATTAAAAACCTAACCAGAAGAACTAACTAATTTTTATGACTTTTGTCAGCAGTTGATTGATATTTTTGTATGTGTGGTGTGTGACTGATGAGTGTAAGACAGTGAGATATCCTTTTTAATGACTTACGATCCGGATGTATTTTCTTATGTAGAAGTCAGTCCTTTAAATCACGGATGATACTAGAAGATGCTTGTGGCTGTGCTTCAAAATTTAATATTCGTCGACGATCATAGACCTATACGTGTGGACTAGTCTTCGAGAATCTGATTCCGTTGTTGGAAATTTACGATTGCACACTGGCTTCCATGGCCTTTCCAGGGCTTCACTTATATCCTGCAACCAAATTGAACATTATCATCCAACATAATTACATAGAAATCTTATAACTCTTTTCAGTTATGGACTGATTGTATTATTCAACAGAATTTTAATAAGAAATTACTCAATACTACTTTAATATCGCATTTTTATGTTTTGTAATAGAGAATCAAATGCAGTAAAATCATTTTGAATTACATTCCCTTTTTCTCGTAAAACAGTTTAAACTTATTTCGTAGTTTTATTGCGAGTTTAAATCTTTGCATGAATGATTTGAATAAATAAAACTTACGCTCATTAGCAGTTGTACATCAGGGTACAAGATTTTGTGCCGTGGAATTTCCAAATGCTGTAGAGTAGGCCCTAACAGACGTGCTACGCCGAGAAGATTGTGACCACAGTACATCATTCCTATAAATGAAATTTTTATATTTAAAAATGCAAATACTAAATAGTCACTGCATGAAGACTAATAATAATGAATGTCCTTAAAGAACTTACCCATCTTGATAGTAGTTAGCTTCCTGCATTTCCAAGCAGCGAATATCAACGGATCTACGATTATCGTGTCTTCAACATCATCAACCTCAGTTTGTAAAATGAATTGGGTGAAGTCCCGATGGTCGTGAACCAACTCAATGTACTCCAGAGTTTTCTCGTTCCAAAAGGCAATGGAATTGAGAATGGCAAAAGAAAGTACTTTGCAGTAAAGAGCTCTAAAATGAGTCAACGGAATGTTGGAAAACAAATAGCTACATCCTTCTTCAACTTCCGCATTATCCCCAACCACTGTCAAACGAACGCCACACAAAGAACTGCAAAATACCAAATCGCGTTAATTTCGATAGAAAACAGCTTTTGTAGAAAATTAATTTTCAAAAATATCTTTACTTACTTGTTTTCAACAAAAGATTGCCATCCCTGATATGAAATTAGGAGATTTGGCTTTATTGCAACAAGACTAAATCGCTTGAGGCCTCCACAGGTACTGCCTTTTCCAAGGTTTGATAGAATTTCATCAGTCAGCAGCTCATGATCCATACTTAGCATCTATAGTACATACACAAATTAAATAATTAGCATAAAAGATTAAGCTTGAAAGTACCAAAATAAGATATTGTGACTTTTGTCTATGTCACATCTAAATTAAAACTGAATATTGTACGTGAAAATTAAAAGTGTACATAGAGTAACTACCTGTAGACTTTTGAATTGATTTAATGTTGGAAAATCAATTGGTGGAATAGTGATTGGTATGGAAAAATCGATGTGAACTGTGGCAAGAAATAGATCACGAAGGCTGTAGGACTTTGATTTGGCCAGTGCTTTTGAAAAATTTGTTTCTTTTTGCAGTAGTTCTTGGACAAGGGGAAAGCTAAAGGTTTCCAAGCAGTTTTTTCCCTTTAAAATCTTCATCAAGGGCACAGCAACTTTTCTGTATCGAAACAAAAAAATATTTGTTTGTAAGCTTTCACCTTTAACGCGGTGACCTAAATATGAATTAAGTAGAAGAGCTAAGAGAAAACATTTCTCCCGTTTCAAAATAGGAAATTACAATATTCTTTAAACCATAAAGACTTTGTCTCAAATCTCAAAAAAAAACAAACCAAAAAATAAAAATCAGCATATAGATCGATAAATGTTACAAACCTGATAAAATAGTTGCGCATAATCATGGAAGTAATATCGGAGCCTTGAAATACATTTTCAGCAAAGGATTCTTCAGTGCACCTTACACGAAGGGTCTTAAGGTGACGATTTCCTTCTAGTTGGACTAAAATATCTCCTACAAGGTCCAGGCATTGCGGACTAGTTGCGTCAAAAACGAGTTTCACATTTTGGACTTTATGAACAAAGTTTTGACTGAGAAACTGAACCTTGGGAATATCTTCTTCTGATTTCCAAAATAAATTCAAATTTTGTGACAAGGGCACTTGAAATACAGAATATCTCCAATGTCTACAAGTACTAGAGGCTATCAAACGATCTTTAGCTGGCAAATAGTCATAAATTTCTAACAAAACTATCGAAGGTAGTTCTCCCCATTCCATCTTCGCGATCCTGTGTGTACCTATTTTCCTGTCTTATTAGTTCTTTAATAATAATAGTGAATATGAAGAAAAATAATATTTAGAAGAGAAACGTTTAGTAAAAGTTTTGTAGGGTAAAAGAGCAGTAGATCTGAAAAGGATGGAATGGGGGACGGGACTGAGGCAGAAAGAAGAAACGCAAGACGCAAAATGTTATGCTCCTGCCTTTTGCTTGTTTTCTGTCCTTTCTGTTCATATAACGAGTCTGCTGAGCTGTTCTGTAAAGTGCAATGCAAGTGTAGTCAGTGCACAACCACTTTAGTTTGTATACACGTAGAAGAACAGACTTTCCTGCTGTTGCTAGATTCAACTCTCAAGAACATAGACACGAACTATGCATGCATGGTATAATATTATTATGTACCTACCTCCAACAACTTCTTGAATGCTAAATGTATGTACATTACGATGCAGTATCATATAAAATCCTTAATTCTAAGCTATACTAAGGTATAATAGCCCTATTATATAGGTAATTAATGCAATAGTTTAGACAATTTATACACAAGAGTCCACAAACAGTACATAAAAGCCATCATTCTCATAATACGTACCTATACGCACTTTTACTAATAAAATCACACACACAAACAAGACATTTTCCATCAGGTAGGTTTACATGTGTACGCCTTATTACCATGTACTTGACTTTAAGTACAATACTGTACAAAGTACCATTAAGTACCATCGTTCATACCTAAAACTTATAACTTTGCAGCATACCTACTTGCTCTACACCATAACTAAATTTTTTTCAAAGTATCGATTCTCTTTCTTTATGTTCTGGATGTAATAAATGGAGTCATTTTGGTTAGGTACTGAGTAGGTGTATAATACTGTTATACAAATTAGACATAGCACATAGCTAGCGATTATTATACAGATCCTTTTCAAAGAATCCACTTGGGATTAATAATTCGTGATGAAGGGTCTAAACATATTCTGGATAGAAACTCGTCAGAAAGTAGAAAAACCAAGAATTCATATTTAGTATAGGTATTCTCATTTTCTAAATGAAGCTTAGTTTTCATTACCATTTTTAAGTGGTACCTGTACAATGAATGTTTTTATGGTGTCTTATAGTGTTATTTACCAGTTTTGTAACTAGGAAAATGAGGATTGATAGAATCTTATAGAATTGAGCATAAGTCAAGCATACAATATATTGTAGCATTTCGTCATTATACCTGCATGCATGTGTAGACATGGTGTAGACCTTTAGTCGAATTTATGAGAACTTCACATAGTGTAATAGCATATATACGTATTGATGTTATACAGTTTATATGGATTAATAATATTTCTATTTGTAATATATGTAAAGACAGATGTTCTGTTGAACATTTGCAAAGCATGTAAAAGTGTCATAAAACTGTTGAGTAACAATTAGCAGCAGTGCCATACATAAAGACATGCACGTCAAGGTACATTTATCTTCTAATATGCAATGCAAAGGGAAAAAAGGTGGAATGGTAGTATAATTATTTCGTATTCATATATACAGATATCTGAGGTAGACTTGATAATAAATGAGGTGTACCTACTCTACTATTTCGATGCTACAATTAGCAAACAGTTTAGAGTAGACTGACATGAGCTATGTAAAATATAATGAGCACATAAAAAAGTGAATATTAGCCGAATCCACTGAATTCTTTCGACGAATGATGCATCACATTTGGCAAAACTACGCAGAACAGTTTATATTCAGTTTGCTCAATAATATTAAATATGCTGGGATTAATTTACTTACATTATTTTACTACTTAGTTAGACACATATTGTAATAAAGATTTTCCATATCATTGTATGCTTATAATATTGACGTTGTTTTTCTGGGCATTACTTTTATACCTATGTGAATATATGTAGAATAATTCTAATAAAACGTGTCTCACTATTACAATTAATGACGTTACATAAACTGTGCTCAGGACTTTTCGTCATTATTTCAAACATTTGCTAAGGATTATTACCAAAAACATATTTCCTGAATGTATTATTGTAGTCCAAATATATGTGCAGAGCAGTTTATGTCTGTTTGTAGTTTTGTAGAATAGCGTGTATACTATAATTAGGGAGCTGTCTCTCTGCGTCTGTCTACTGCATTCTGGGAAACGAAACATTAGAGAGATTATGTGCATTTATTGCATTGAAACAGCATGCAAGACAAAAGGCACCTTCACAAACCCACGTAGTAAGTGAGCACGTAGACTACTCTTCTGCTACTGTGTATGTAGAAATATTATGAAGATAAGCACGTAGTAGTGTAAAAGTAATATTATTATGTAGGCTTAAGGTGGGTTAGGCACTAAAGCAATGATGCCAGTACTACACAATACACACACTCTGCATGATTTTCTGTGTCCTTCAAACCATTTGTAGACATATTAAAATGATAATAACTTCTTTTAACTGCTAAAACATCCTATGATAAAACAAAGATATTTTAAGGACAAATTCCTCTTCTTGGAAGCACAAATCTCTATACGTGAAATAATGTCCATATTTCTATATATGTACTTCGAAATCCCTTCTGAACAATTGACTTATGTTCATCTATGTATATGATACGATGCTAGAAATCATATTCATACAGAGTCTTTTACAAACCGACTCCTGCTAGTTATTTTCACATGCTCTCTTCAAAAGGCTACGCATAGAAAATTGCAGATGCACTCTCCCAACGTCCTAACTGATAATTTCCTTTCCGCTTTCTCTCAGATGTGTATAGAGACAATATGGATTATTTGGATTAGCAAAGAATGTGTGCATATTGCTTATAGTAAATATCAGCATAATATAGCAGAAAATCATATTTTACAATTTCTACAAATGAATTATTCACGATTAAAACTCTGCACCATTCATCCACTACTTGTAATTGTAAGTACACACCCTAGCTACTTACAGTGAAGATCGTTAGGAAATAAACTATATTTTTGATCGAATAATTTAATGATTATTTGAAATTTCGATAATTGAACACATCAACAGACAAAGTATTCCGTTGCACAAAATTGTAAGTATAAAAGTACCTACATATACTAATAGATGAATTAAAATCGTTTTTTCCGAGTCATTCCCGCAACACCTTTTTCCTTCTGTTGATTTCGATTTCGAGCTGTATCCTGTGATGGTAAATCCCCGATGTCATCATAGGACGGGTTGGAAACTATTCCGGAGGTGATTTCATCCATTGAATCGAAATCATTAGAATCCTGGACCAAGAAGACGGCGCGACGTTGGGGCTTATTACTTGATGAGACAGGATCTGCCATTGTTATTGTATTAGCTTGTCCATCATTTCTATTTTTATTGTACTGAAATCCAGAGGAAGGATTTGCATTAGTATTATTGTATTCCGAAGAAAAATTATCTCCAGTTTGGGAATTTGCTCTGCCATAATTGTTGAGATCAAGGATAGGCTTCGTTGCGGGTGCTGATGGGAGCATGGTTGAAGTTATTGAGGATGAGGCTGATTGATTTTTGGAGGTATTGGTGTCGTAAGATACTATATTGAAGCTGACAACAGGATTTCCAGTATCGGGATCGATTCGGATATCCCCTGGTAAAGCTTCAGTACTAGAACCAATTTGCGTGACAGTTATTTTTGTCAGACCATCATAACTGTCGTCACCATTCCCAATATCTCCCGCATTCATCATATTGATTTTCCGTGTTTTATCCTTTCCTTTGTACATCCCTGAACAGTAATAACGGAGAAAGTACAATAGACCATACGATAGCTCTCCAACAATGACAAATGCTGTCAAAATCCACACGAATTTGTAAGTTTCTATGATATGACGCTTGATTTGCTCATTAATCTCTTCGATACAGCCATGATCGACTTTAATGAACTTAGCTGGAGTTCCTGGATATGGAATACGTGCCAAATCTTTTGGACATATCGCTGAATCATTGGTGGGGTGTATGCAACAGCTCTGTGGAATTAGACTTGGCGTTGGTTTCCACAATTCTTCCCAATCCTTGTAAGTACCTATGCCGCAACAACCGGAGCTCTAGAAAAGTAAACTGATTGTATCTACTGCTTACAAAAATATTTGTCATCATCTTTTTGATGTTGCCGGTCGGAGTAATCAAAAAGAGACCTTACATCTTTTTGAATACGATCCAACCAAGGCGGAATCCACTTTGCTATATCATCACTCGCTTCCAGCAACTTGTCAACAGCAGGCTTTGTTTGGTTTAGAAGATCTTCTTCGCTTATTGGAGGGGCATTTGCTAGCTGAGAAAAGAAAACTACAAACAAAATGCTTCCTAAAACGCAGGCTCCATTCAAACCTACAACCTGTAATCAAAATTATTCAAATCACACAATTTGTTATCCCAGAGCTTCACCTTACATTTAAAGCCAGTGAACGATTCGAGCTACATACTACACGGGAGCTTATTCCGTTATCAACAACACAATTCAATCATTCCTTCAGCTCCATTTTAAGTTTTTACACAAGACAATTAAGAAATGTCCAAAATCTGATAATTGACTCAAACTGCATGGATATGCATACAATGAATATTCCATGAACAATGTTATGAAGAAATAGGAAAATATATTGTGTAGACTAAAACCGATAAGGAAATAGTTTTGTAGTGGATAGAAGGAACTAGAAAACGAAACCTTACACTAGCAGTCCATTTTCTGTTTTTCTGAATAACTCCCCATAATGAAAACAAAGAGACGACCATGACGAAGATTGCAAAGGGTATGAGTCCAATGACCATTTCATACCAATCTTGGCTTTCTTTAACAGGAACAAAGCGATCGTCATCGTACAAGTGATAGCTAGATAAACCTACCAGTGCCAAAGCAGTAACCTATACATGTACATCAAAGTGTATAATGCTTTCTTTTAAATTTTTAATAAGTCATAAATTCTTGGAATTAGATTGGTGTAGGTATTGCAGGCAGGGCAGGCCAACTACTATTATACATAGTAAAATTTTACATGCAAACAAGGGTAAAAAGCTCAGGATTTCGAGGAAAAAAGATATCTCATTTGCATTGTTGTATGGACGATAAAAGTAGCTGTATTATAAATATTTCCAACTGTTAGTAAGAAACTTACGAAGTTTGCGGCACAAAAGCACAAAGAAACTGCTACGTACCACTCCATGTTAAACCTGGTAAGACGCTTCAAATACTATACCTCTAGGATGATGACATTATTGTCTATTCATGATCTAACATCACTTTTCTACAAATCTCCACTTATCAAACATGGATAGCAATAATTATTAGTACATTGTTTCATTCTGAGAAGATTACAATAACTTTTACTGGACGAATTCGTGTTTTCAATTTGAAGATCACTATGGTTCCATTTCTAAGGTCCCAGGTCGTTTCCTAATGAAAATAGTTCCATCCAGTCCAATTTTCCATTGCCAACTGATTGCCAACAGTAATTTCAATTTCAGGAATTTGTAATATTTGTAATGTGCAATTCACACATTCGTTACGGCAATATGCAAAAATAGGATAAAAAGTCGGAAGGATTAAGGTAATCAGCATCTCATCGTCTATGAAAAATTCAATGTAGCGCAACACAAATTCAATGCCCGTAGTTTTGATTTTTGGTTATGATAATAATAATTGCAGACTCGCTGGAAAGTTTACAGCATCTTTGCAGCAAGACAAATTAATTTCGGAAACATCTTTACGGAAGCAAGTAAATACCATTGGATGACGGAACTAAAATTATGTTACCTTTAGTGCAATTGTTGAATTCATTCAAGATATTCGAAGTCTTAACAACTTTGGCTTAATAACAAATGACTAACAATTTTTCCCAGTAGGTATGTATGTATTAAAGTGGCAGTTCCCTGAATTTGGAAATTCAGATGACTATCAAAAATGCAGAGTCCCACTTTATGCATTTCTTTCAAAATCGATAGTTCTTGTCTGATTTTCTTATATAAATGGAATGGTAATCGCATGTAATCGCATGCAAATCTTATGGAATGGTAATCGCATTATTGCCCTCAATTTCATTAAAGAACATTTTGCATTTTATCACATTTCTAGTTCAAATGTTAAAATCATGGCAAAATTCGGCAAAAATATTTAATCATTGCTAACGCTAATGTTATACTAATTAAAATGAATTTGATATTTTAAATTTGTCTTAAATTATAAATTATGGAAATGCTCCCATAATATCACCAATATTTCCTAAACAAATTGAATGCAATGCGATTACCACTCCATACATGTGCTATATAAGGAAATCGGGCCAGAACCCGGACCGATTTTGAAAGAGACGCATAAAATGAGATTCTACATTTTTGATAGTCATCTGAAATTTCCAAATCCGGGGAGCTGTCACTAATATCGGGAAAATACAGCTTAGACAATCTCGTGGTTTTGGTAGATGCAGATGACACAATGAACTGTCATATCAAACAATAAATAGTCACTTTATTATCTGTGTTCCGCATTGTATAAAAAATACTTATCATCATTTTGTTATCATGAATAGTGTTTTCGTTAACTGCAAACAATTTATAATATCTTAATGTACACATATAGCTAAATGCGTGTACATAGTTCACAGTAAATATGCATCACGTACCTACACACACATAAGTTCTGCTGGTTTTAACTTCCCCTGCGTTAACATAAAAGTCACAATCATCGAAATAATATTGAATGTTTTCATGCACTTCCATAAACTTCCAACTGAATCTGATTGATTTCGTGGATCATCAAATTGCTTTGCTACATCGAACGTGTACATTACTTGTACAACAGGACATATCAGGTCCTTATATGTAGATATATTTTAATGAGTACGCATTAACGTGATTATAAGTATAACCTGTCCTAAGAAGATAAGAACAGAGAATATAAAATGCTCTTGGGTTAAAACCTCACAACACAACTGTACTACTATTGGTGATTTTGTAAACACCAGACACAGAGTAGAATCTTATTTAAACCTCATCCAAGTGATATGATGACAATAATATCACAGCATCTTATATTTATTTAATTTTAACTGCTGCTTATGATATCTGTCTGTACCCAACCTTGTTAAAGATTATACTTTATTTCCAGGCCATCACGATAATATCAGCCTTCAATAATTCCTATGTATTCTGTACGTACAACTCGAATCGCGTCCAGCCAAAGCAAACCTTTCTATTTAGTCGCTTTTCAAATCTAAATGGTTTAGTACAAACATTATAAACTCATGTTAAATAAAATAGCTGACAATATTGAAAAACAAACTGCTTTTATAAATTATGTTTCATTTCTAATAAAAAGTGCCCACTTACATAATTATATAAGTATTGACTACACTACAATCCTTCAAATTACACAGTTACTTTTGCATTACATGACAAGACACAGAAACAGCAGAAAGTTTTAGTGATTCAGTCACCACTCACAAGTGTAGTCTGGCTATTGCGTACATGCGTTGACGAAAACTTTTAAACAGTTTAGGCTATTCGTTCGAATAATACCAATTTGACATGCATTAAACTAACGGATTTAATTCTTCATTTGACTATTGCCAACATTTCTTGTACACACCATTTTCTGAGACAATTTTCGCTAAAGAGCCGGTAAGGACATACTATGCACTAATGCACTAGTAAAATTTTGTAGCGTTAATTGGATTTGGATGAGCATTGCACATAAAGTAAATAGTTAAACAAAATAGGTTTCTAAACGCCTATTGCATATACTTAAGACGTTCAGCGGATTTTCTAATGGAGCTATTTCAATCTGGAACCGAATTGCCATCAGACTTCTCTGAAGTACGTCTTACAATAATAGCCAACTTGTTTATCAATAATATTTTAATACTCTTTTCAGCTTTTATTGCAAATCAATAAAATTCTACTTTTATAGGTTTGCTTAGTTGGTCAAGATCTTACGGAATTCGGGGCTAAAAAGCTTGGACCCTACATTCGTCGATTAGATCTTTCATTCAATTCTTTGGCAAAAATTAAGGGAATTGAAATCTGTTCAGGGAAGCTTGAGGAACTGCTACTAGATAACAATCAACTTAAAAGCTTGGAGCTGCGAGGAAACTTTCTGAAATTGCATACACTCTCACTAAATAAAAATAGGGTAAGAAAAAATAGTTCATATTGGAAATTGTAAAAAAGCAGGGATTCATGCTAAGCCTCATTTCCTTAATTCAGTCGTAAAATGGCTATGACAGTGATTTGATACTCGTTTGTATCTCGCAGATCTCGGACTTGAACGGTTTACTCAAAAACATCAAAAATCGTGCAAAGGAACTCCGTTATTTAAGCCTGTTGGGGAATCCAGCTTGTCCAGATCAACTGTCGGATGATTTTGTAAGCGAGTCTGACTACCAGATTTACAGGTATCATGTCCTTCACCATTTAAATGGACTACGATTTTTGGACCATCGTCAGGTGACGGAAAATGAACTGATAGAGTCAAGAAAACTTATTTATGCCGATATTAAGATTTCTCCTCTGTACTCACCACTTCCCCTTACAAACGGAAACCCTAATAGACGATCTCCTAACCAGTCCTTAAGGTCACATGGAGCAGGTGCTACCAAAGGCAAAAGTCGACAAGGAAAACAACGCACTAAATATCTAGGCAAAAATTCTGAAGGTAACCGTTTCATCCAAGACACGGATTTATAATTAAACGATACCAACTTTTGGTCAGGACATTAATATAATGATCAATAAGCACAATGTACGGATTATCCGTCATTTTCAGAAGGAACTCAAAATCCAACGATTTCAAAATCCATGTCAAATGGATGTTTCCTCCGAATTTTACTCAAAATACATGGTGATATTATATAGTCTAATTGGTTTGTTATCTTGTCGTCGGATGTAGCATTCACATAAAAACTCAACCATTTCCATACTATTTACTATCATGTCATTTCATTACTAGTGTAAGTGTAACTGTTAAAAACAATAGCAGTAATCACTAATCAGTAATACGCCAGAGAGTCAGCTAGATTAATAACAGTTTATAAAAATAGTAAATATTTGTATATTGTACATATAATATTATTTGGTATTAGAGTAAGTTTTAAATCGATTTAGTAGAGCATTTACTAACTATCTTCATAGTTTTAAAAAAATTTACCTTTACCTATGTATGGACATAATAATGATGTATTATTTGCATTTTTACGGATATAATAATATATGTATACCAAATACCAAAAATTGCCATTACGGATAAGGGCAAGAGACTTCTTTTGTTGCGACTTTTGCATATGTTTCCTACAAATATGTAGGCATCTGTTTATGAACTAAATGTCCAGATTTTTTATAGTTTATACTACTTTTATAAGTATATTATAGTTCTTCAGCCATAATTTTATTTCGTTAGGTACCCACGTAATGTTTGCGCTAGTTCTAATAACAATATAGAATAAGTTGTGGTGACATAATAATATATACAATACAATTTTGTAAAAGTATCTGTATCAACTAGCAAATAGTCTCCGAATGAAGTCTGATTCCAACAACTTACTACGTAAATATGTAAAAATAATGACGAAGAAATAAACTGCTAATGTATTGCATTTAAGTAATTTGTGGTGAACGAAGCTATGCATCCTAAAAAATTCACTACTTCTGCTACACCACGTTGACGGGCCAAACCAGAACAGGATCAGAATTCAGAATCTGATTTTCGAAATCCATGATCCAATTATTTTCAATAATCTCATCCACATACCCACACGCCCACACTACACACCACACTACCACACCACACCCAAAATCCTGGCCCGGCACATAATCCAGAAAGTGAGCAGAAATTATGTATATGAAATGCCTGCACCTTAAGGAGCTTCGATA
>JABASI010005383.1:0-12395 GCA_019776505.1 Tomocerus nigrus
TCTTCTGACTCAGACTATACTACATCAAACTGAGCACATTAGTAAGTAAGGAACAGTGTGGCAGGGAAACTGACTATTGTTGTGGCTAGTAGTAATGTCTAAGCTACATTTCTGTATCTCTGTCTTATGAAGGGATGCGTGGAAGGTATGAGAGACACTTAATTACGATGCAATTCAGCCTTTTTGCTACATGCATTTATAGGAAGGGTTAGTGTGTGTGGATAGGTGACTATTATATTTATGTTGGAATTATTATGTGTTAGTGTTATGTATGGGATGTGACTGTGCCTTGATATTCACGTAGTCAAAGCATAAGAAAAAAGCATTCCATTTCTTTACATATGAGAATAATAATATGAGAAAGTAAAAGAATAGAGCCTACCTCTCTTCTTCATGTATTTATCTTGTAAACAATAGGATAAAGTAATAGCAGAGACAAGTCAACTCAAGTTGAATCACAATCAGAGAACAAATAAACAGAGCTTTAGCATGTTAATACTCACATTACGATTTACAACACAATAGAATAATAATAATGTTAGAATGTAAACTATTTTAACCAAATTCTTAACTATAGAGCATTTATTTCTGTTCTATTCAGTTCTGGCAGAAATAAAAGTAGGATTGTCTGATTGCCCACTATCATACACTGAAAGTATGGTCCCTACATTAATATTACTCGAATTAGAATGGCCATACCTGGGATTTGATTATTTATTTAGATCACTTATTTTATTTTATTTGCATTTAAGTATTATTATTGCCTTAGAATTCTGAGCTTGAGTAATTTATTAGGATAGAGTAGCTGTAATGATGTGCATATCTTATGTATCACATCACATCCTCCCTCAGCTATAGACATCACAATCAATCAAGAACACCTAGATTAACGGAGAGGGAGGCTTTCCGTTTCTTAATAATAACGTAAATATGTACTTAGCCGACTATTTGAGTGTAAGCATGTCAGTACATAGTACATGAGTAACAAGTAGTCTTAAATAGCAAGACTAGCTATAGCTAATAATAATAATATTATTTATGTGAGTAAGTAGGTAGGTAGCTACCTGCCGTTTAAAACTGAGGACTCGGCTAACTTTATAAGTTTAGTAGGACGACATACACCTTGATTTCATCCGTTGCCTTGGCCCAAACAAGTTGAACTATGAAGTATATTCCTACACGGTTATAATATTGTAGGAGTGCTGATATAAGTTCTGAGTTCTGACATGGCTATGAATGTTGTTCAAGTTTAAATAAATTTCGAAGTTCAAAAGGAGGAATGAGAGAGAGAGAGAGACGTAGGGTTAGGAGAACAGAGAGAAGTAGTACACAACACAGCACATATAGGTAGCTGCGTACAATGGAGCAAGCAACCTGAATGTCAAGATTGAGATACCCGACTTGTAGTAATATACAGAACTGTAATGTAAACTGTACACCTGAGTAAATCTCTAGATTTTTCAGATTATTTAAACTAGAGTTCTGTCTAAGGTTGCGTATCCCTCTTCTAAATTATCTTTACTTCAATTGCGGTACATTACTATATAAATACATCTTCTTATTGTCAATGGCCCCTTTGGGCTCGATTATATGCATAAGCGAGCGTCTTACTTTTAAATAGGTCTCCTAATCACCATCTAAGGGCCTCCATTTCAAAGACCTTAATCCTCTGGAATTTGAATGTCGCTGTAATATGTCAGATAAACTGACTAGAGGCAGGATGTCCCGGATAACTTGTTCTACATAATTTCAAAACGTGTTATTAAAAAACACGTCCACTATCAACGACACAGAACGAAATAAATTGTCCTATGCTCAAAGTCGTCTCCAGTTTAGCGTGACAATGAGCTAACTTTTTACTAACTGTACACAAAAGTGAAATTACCTATACGTGTTCGAATTTATTTAATGCTGTGAAATCTTTCAGTGTTACCTCTTCGCGATTGCTGATCTAAAAAGTAAGTGGAAGCTATCTGCAAGTATTACGCGAAAACTCCTCATGTACTAACCTACACATTATGTTCATTAAACTCTTTCTTAGTGCAATTATACCCATTTCTTCTCCTAGTGTCATCTTATCTATAAAAATGCAGTTTTGAAGGGAAAAACTCTGTTTGGGCAACATCCAATGTAATAGGCAGTTAAATTTTACAATACAGGCTGACTACTTATCCTTACATTGCAGGAGTTTAGCAAATGCGTTGCAATTTCTCTGAATGTATAAATTTTGCCTTGCGCTGTCTATCAAAATGATTTGAATGATGATAATGATGACGCAAGATGAAGCTTACAAGAAAATTGAGCAGCTACCTACAGCAGAGTGCTGTTATTTCTTCATGATGTGACAACCATGAATGAGTGCCGATGAGTGAGAAGCTCATCACAGATAATTGTATGCCTTGTTTCTTCTTGTTCGGTTAATTAAGTAGCGAGAGGTTTCTCAAATGACAAGAGAAAGACGACTCTGCGCTAGAATCGAGTAATGTGAACTTTAAATATTGCCAATGCTAAGTATCTTTCTATTTAGGTAACTAATGTATTCTTAATTGTGTGTTTATTGAAGCTCTATTGGCTGCTTTGCTAATCCCCATATGCTAATCAAGTGCCAATCTACCAATAATTAATTACTCACATTATCTATGCATATAGAGATATACAGGAGACGGAGAGGAGAAGATGGCACTTTCAGATAATCATTAATGTTCCTAATAAACTTGAGCAAGTGAGAATTTAATTTTCCAAATCGTTCCCATTGCCTGTTGACCCGTTGCATAATTTTAGCTAACTCACTTCACTTCGTTTTAATTCCCCTCAGCAGCGACGACGACTCTGTTGACATTCTGCGAGATAAATGTAGATTTACACGCTCTTAGTATGCTCTTTTATAGCATTACGAAAATTTCAATTATGTCGATTCATTACTAGCGATTAGAATGTTATTATGGATGTACGAACATGAATGTTCGCTTGAGACTTGGCTATTCATGCTATGCACAAGTGCGGAGTGTTGTTTGTACGTAAGCAAGCGGTTGACTTACCGGTAGGTACTTGCTACTAAATGAAATAGTTTTATTCATGTGTGGGAATCTGCTGTCTGTCTCAATAGGAAGATTGCTACCATAATACCATCATTATAATGTCATCCTGCACTTGACTCTGGCCTATGCCTGACCCGGCAAATTATTATGTACCAAAGAAACTCCAAAGCGCAAACATTCTTTGATTGCATTATATTGATTGCCATTAACAATGTGAGTATCTTGACTGTAGATAATTCATGCTACGAGTAGGCTGCTAGAAAACAATAATGGGTAAATTATACAGCGTAATCGTAATCTCATGTTATGTCATTAAAATGTAGGTAAAGAATAAATACAAGCTTAATTAACTCAGCCAAGTAGCATGCTATTGAGAACCCTTCATATTCTTGGTTACCATTTGCATGTAATGCAAGTATGCACACATCTAAACATTCAATTACGTGCAAAGAAGCTACTTACGTCAAACAAAATAACCATATTTAATTAAAAGTTTTCAAAATAGTTGCAATGCCGAACTGTGAATGACAGACTCTGATACTGAAACAGTGAACTACAAACAAAAGTCAAACTTTTCACAAAGAAACGTGATACACGCCCTTAAGCAACATTCTTACAGCAATTTTCAATTTACTCTCAATGTGCATTAATCATCTACCAAAATTTTATTTAGCGTCTAAAAGTGGTACGCCTTATTAAAATGCAGAGAAGACTACTAATCTTATATCATTGCACAATACAATAAAATTTTATTATCTTACTCATAAAATCCCAATTTTTTAATAAATATATCTCTCCAGTCTCTGATTATAGGCATGGATAGATAGATAATTGGTTTTACACCAAAAAAGTGTGGGTCAATAAAAAGTTTTTTATCAGAGTTAGGTACCTACATGTAAACATTTGTGTAATCAATGCTGGGGCTTCAAATATTTCTGTGAATTAAAAAAAAGTTATATAACAGGTCTTAATTCTCATAACTCTTTTCCTTCCCAGAAAATTTAAACTTATGTCTGTATTCCTATTTTAGCAATTTTTATTTCCATTCCATACCAGTTCCATCCAGGTTAAACTAACGTTATTATGATATGAATAGGTCCGGCAACAAAACTAGCCTTTTCAATGCAGTAGTTAAACTGGTAAAATCCTGCTATACTCTTATTATGCAATATGGAATGATTACAAATTCTACATGGGAATGAAAAGTCGTAAGTACCAATAAACTAATATCAGATAAGAAGAGCATCAGAAATAATTATCTCTGTTCTATGAAATTATATATACATATAGATAGGTACCAATCATAAATGTAGAAGAAAAATGTAAGTTCATATGAAACTGAAGAAGAGTAAGAGTAACCTCTTCTAGTGCTAAGTACGTAACATTCACATTCTCTGTGATATTCTACAATTTCCACTTGAATGGCAACAAGTTACAATTTCACTCTCGCTAGACGCTCTGCTGTTTATCTTGTTGCATTTTATATGGATCTTATTAACATTTACCTATTTCTTTTATATGGTGCACATGTATATGTGGTTGATTGAAGTGTAGTGTAGGATAAAAACAAAGAAAGCCTTTCGAGTTTATGTAACAGTGCAAGTATGCACCATATAACTTCGTTCGTTCGTTATGTGTAAATGTTAAAGAATTATAGTAACTTGGTGTTTAGAAAGGTGTGTGTGTGGTGTATCTTCTTGATTATTTGAACCAAATTGGACTTAAGACAAGTAATACACAAGGAATAATTTACGTAGGTACCTACCGTAAATGTAACATTGATCAGTATCTCGTTTAGCTTACGCTTTACGTTATAATATGGTACAAGCATAGTGACTATAGTAAAGAAGAAAAAAGCATTTCTTCTAAAATGGGATGTCTAATAACCGAGCTAAATTTACTGATTACGGTATATGGTGAGAAAAGTAGAAAAGGAACTCCCACAGGAAAACCCTACTTCATATCACTGACTTCATTACAGAGAATTCCACATTCAGTGGTTATCATCGCACCCAGCAGGATAATTTGGTATAACCTACATACATCCACAAATTGCACATGCAGGAATGTTTACTTTTCAATAAAGAATATTTCAACCATTATTTCATTTCGAGCCAGCCAGCAACTTCACTTATCATTATCATCTAATTGGAGTTGATGGATGGAAGTGCAATGCCGTTCCATGTATGGTGACCTAAGTAAAATATTTCCACGATTAGCTCTGTAAATAATATTATGTAGCTGTAACTGGATTTAAGTAGAATCTAACTAAACCAAGTTACATTTATGTTACATCAAGTTTATACTGCTGATATTATTGTTAAATTAGAGGCAATTCCTGCGTTTTTTGTCTCATACTTTCTATATATAAAATATAGGTTTAGTAGCAGTAGGAGTATGCACATATAGACAGATAATTGTAAATATAGGTGCCAGTTTTCCATTGGTACTAAGCAGTAAGCACCCACGCACGCCACGTCTAAATGAAGTTTATCTAGTTAGTATTCATCACTGCCATGCATTATGTTAGTGGTAATTATTTAATCTGTGCTCATCGATATAAAAATACACTCATTCATAAACTATGACGATAGTGTAGAAGCAGTGTAAAAAAATAGTGTCATGTCTTAAGACCATAATATTTTATCAAAGCCAAGCATGGTTTATCAATATCACTGGTGGGAAATTTCCCATTTCCCACTAAGAAAGGTGGATGACAAAATCTGATACACTCAAAAGTGAAAAGTTCGAAACAAAGCTCAAAATTCTTACTATTATATACGTGAACAGGTATTCTAGTTTCCCACTTTGGGCATGCCATTTCCCATTATTGCACAGGTGTCCAAAACGTCGGGTGAGAAATCAGAATATCCGAAACCATGCATGCTGTTACGATGAAATTTAGCTAGGTAGGTAAGTGGGTAGGTTGAGTATAGGTATAAACTACGCTCACTGAAATGTACACTATATTTGAATATAAGATACATTAAGACGAACAGTTAAAAATACTGACTAATTTTTATTTCTAGCTCTATATGGTTAAAAATAGAGAACGACTAAGTATGAAAAATGTAATTCATTATAAGCGAAAATAAGCATTACCTATTCAGTAATGTAAATTAATATTATCTGAACGTCGTGTATATTGCTGATGTTAAACAAAAATCTGTTAGGCATGAAGCACTATTATTATTATAGTCGGTAGGTAGATGTAGAATGTAGAAGAGCAAAGATATTGTGATGACATGGACAATAAAATGGAGAGGCCAAAACAAAGCTTTCAGGAGGAAAAAGGATTCTTCTGACTCTTCTTTCCTTTTATTCATATCCATTCTCCATACTTAACACACTAATCTAATTTATTTCTATTGAACACACCTTTTCGGCTTAAGAGCCAATGCTGGTGCCACGACACGACCATGACCATTGTAAAATGACTAGGTATATATTATTATGCACATAAGAAATCAGAGGTATGCAGTATAGTGGAGTAGAGAGTGAAATAATAAAAGCAAGAGCGATAGTTAGGGACTGATTATGAACTTCCTAATAGTGGCACTTCACATACTAGTCATTCCTTAGAGGTTTAAGTCGTTGCTCCACATTCATATAATTTCAATAGTTTTTTGTGATAATGACCTATGCACTGGCGAGAAGAGAAGCGAGTCTGCTAAAGAGCAATAATAAAATAGCGTGATGTGATGCTGGTGAGATTTATAATAAGACTTACTTTATTTAGGTTGCTTTGTCTGTGCATTCATATAATTAAACACACAGTGAACAGTTAACATTTACGGCTTAACTCACGCACTATCAAATCTACATAACACAATGGCACTATACTGAAGAGATTTTTTTGACTTTTCTTCTATACTCCACTCTGTCTCCTTTGATCGAGTAGATTAATTCTGAATGGAGCTTTTGGTTTTTTTCACTTTCTTTGTTTATATATTTCGTGAATGTCACTTGAATGCCTACGGACTATTTTTATATTTTTTATCAATGGTTTGCTGGAAAGGATCTGTATCTCATTCGCGTATATTATTTAGCACTCGATTTTATTTGTAAACAGGTGAAGGAAAATAAAGCTCAGATGCTCACTGCTTTATTAAGAATATGTGTACTGGCAATAAATAGTATTGGACTAATCCAGCCCAGACCAGACCAGGTCACGGCACGGCACGATATTTTTTTTACGAGAGAGCACTTGTTGAGGTTGGCCTTCACTTCCAAGATAAATATCTGCATACCCAGTGAAGTCATTACTGACTGGAACTTGTACTGTGTGCTAACTTCTCCTTCTAACGAACAATATGGCTTTACGATTTCTTTTTTTCTGGTGAATATCCCACCACCATTGCTTAACCCACGATCAGTCGTGGTATCATGCTTCTACAAAAACAATGAATGACGGATGGGTGTGTGCTTCGTGAATTTTTGCAAGTTTTCCTTCCTCTATCGACCTACGCAATAAGTTACGGTTCAATCAAATTCACTACATAAAATTCCCAGGCTGCTTTTTATATGTTGTTACACTATCTATCATAATAATATATTGCTTGATGACCGCATGTGTCATGAGTGTATCTATTATTTAATATTTGATGCATTTGTAACCAAAGCATACCTACTAATTATATTTTAAGTACACATTTACACTTAGATGTCTGTGTGTATTTGTAGATAAATAATGTAGTGCATGAGTGCATCGAATGTGTATTAACTGTATGATTGCTGGGAGGTTGCTTTGAATATTGATGCTTTAATTATCATCTTGTTAGCTTAAAAGTTGTCATGTACTATAAAATGCATGGAAGCTGACATGGAAGCCACAACTTGCAACAGTGAGACAAAATTCGTTTGTATGTAATTTGTTTGAAGAGATAAGAGACCGGGATAGTTTGCCTATCGTAGTTATTGTCATTCTCAGGGCTTCTAGCAAAGCTAGAGAAAAAACTTGGAATATTTTAGTATGCATAATAATGCAAAGACTCATGCATGGCGTAATGTACAACAAAAAATGGACGAAATCCTAATGTGGCGTGCTAAATTGTGTTTTAAGAAATGAGAGAGCGAATAATCAACAGGCAATACTTATTACCAGAGTGTATTAGCTATGCTTGCTTATACTCTGCCTTTCATAGATCTCTTCATTTTTGCTAGCTCGCTCTAATGCTAATTTACAATGCTTGTGTAATTTCGTCTTATCAATATCTTCGATGCCCCAAAAGTGTACGTAAAGCCAAGTGCTTAATTTAGCCTACTTCAATTTTCTTGCGCATTTATATCCGTGGCGTCCTCTTGGTTTTTGTGGCTTTCGTTATAATCTAAATGACATGAGCGTGACCAAACATTCTAGTAAAAGTGCATGAGGATTTGCATACAAACTCGTTTTTCATGCACAAATACACATAAAAACAAAGCATAATATTATCAGCAGCATAGTGTTACAAGGTACGCTGCCTATATTTTCGTACTACTGTAATTGCACTACTTTTAACTCATTTTCAGTATAATAAAATGAAGAGGACACGACAGCTATTTCACAACACCTTCTGCCTTTTACTGCAAGCCCAAAGTTCTTCAGAGGTATAATCCTTTAAAACTGTGAATGGAGCATTCACGGATTGCAAATTATGACTGCAGTTAAATCGCAGTGAATCTTCGTATTCTAATTCCGTTGATTATGTACATGCAGCATTTTACTATCTAAAATTATGGCTCAATTACAAGGTACTTAATTTCGTACTGGCCATTCTTGTCACAGTATTTATGGTCGTGTCCAATAATACCTCTCTCGTTATGTCAGATTAGAATTACCAGAGGGAAATTAGCATTTTAAGATTAGATGTATTTAAATATAAAACTACATTATTACCAAAATCAGACACATCCTTGGTGTGTCATTATGCCGATATATTACAAAACCACCTCTCTAATCGCAAATCCTTGCATTAATGTGCATCCAGTACCTAACATGACAAAATACCAATATTTTTGCAGGTTACAATTCACTACATAAAGAAATATTTGGCGAATGTGGTGACGGAAACTGATTTCTGCAGTGTATAGCAGCAGTAAACGGCAATGGGTAACTTAGCACAATTAGCAACATAGGTAGCTCCTTTAAGCAGGATGCCATTTATTACGGCTTCGAAATAAACGTTCTTTGGTGTACCAAATGACCTGCAAAATACTTTATAGGAAAATATATTTTGTAGCTTAGTTTCTGTGCATTTATTAAGCATGGTCAACTCTTTTCCATTTTGGGACAATAAAAACCAAGATAAGTAACCACAAATCCTGGAAGGAAAATGTCTTGTCCTCTTTCTATATTTCGTACATCGTGAAGTACATGGCAGTTGTGTATCATTTGCCTACATTTCCTTAGAATTTTCAGAAGTTTCATCCTTCTACAAATTCTACTTGCCAGTTTTTTTCCCTTTAAATTCTTATTTCCTCACCTCAAGAGCAAAATAACTTTTTTCCTACTGTTTACCGTGGATGCAAATACTATTATAGAGTGGTAACCTTAAAACAGGAAAAATGTACCTGATTCTGATTTGTTTACACAACGAAATGGCTGTTTTTCAGCCGGATGCATTAAAAACAGTGCTGAATAAATTATGCACACAGGTTATTAGTATATGAAGCCTTTACCCAACAGTTTTTATGATTTACCGAACGATTTAAGCACCTAGTTTTTTTTTAAAGCGGTGATGTAGTGACTGGGGTTGTTTTTGCATAGCGTAATAACAAAATGAAATGGAAATGCGACTCTAATTAACTTAGTGTAAAGCAAATAGTTATTGTCAAATGAAGTATAGTATTATATTATAGTCTAGTCTAAATCAATGATCCAAATATTAATTTACATACTTTTATGAAGTTCTTTTGAGCTACGTTGTTAATGCTTTCAACTTTTACTACTTAATCTCCTAATATTATTAAAACGTAGAGACACAATCGCGCGACAGCTATTGTTATGTTAACTAGCAGAGCTAGCAAAACGTGCTACACTGTTTTAATACTTTTGCACATAATAAAATTCTTAACAAGATGAATGAAAAATGCCTAAACAGCCCTTGCACGGTATTTTTGTACTTCTTACATATGGTAAATATCAGACAATTTATGTGTAGATACTTAAAAAATTTAATTTCGCTTACTAACGAAAGAAGACATTAAAATTCAGCAAGACAAACAAGATTCGGATTCAAAAGCAAGATTCAGCATTCAGTAAAGACAAACTTGTCACATTGTTTTTCATCTAGTCTTAAGTAGGTATATAGCCATTATGTTTTGCACATGTCATTCCTGAAATTGTATACAAATATGCAGGGATAAAATTAACATATGCACATAATGTCGTGTAAATGACAATTGGTATACGTTTGTAATTTGTAAGGAATCCTAATGGGATTATGTATGGAGCGCAAATAGAAGGTGGTGGTACCTCATGTTCATGTCCTCTATGTAAATCTAACAAACACGGCAGAAAAACATGAAGTCATAATATTATTGTAGTTAAGAGCTTTAACGGCATAATTCTTATAATTATTTGTTCTAGCGCTGTTGAAAACGACAGTAGATTATATAATTTCTTTAAAGCATTAGAACTGAGAGACCATCAAGAGTATTGTAGTAAGAGTAACGCAACGCTTTGTTTGCGTTAGCGTTCTTTGCTGTGTACAATTACACATACGTGCGTCTTTTAAACTCTTAAAGCTGCCAACAACCAGTGTCTCAAGTCTATTAAATATTTAAATACCTAGAATTACTTCTAAGCTATTACTCCTCCTTTATTATCTTTAGTGTACACATAACAGAATTAATTATATTCCGTTTAACTGGCATGGGACAACAACGAAATCTTATATTTATTGTTCAATATTACTTCATAGGTCGGTACTCGTCGTTTGTATTGTTTTGTGTCTAAGGTACTCGTAAAACTTTAATTCGTGTCTAAGTCTAAACTGAAATGCGTAAATGACAAAGCTTATTTAAAGACATAACGTGATGTATTGGAAGTTTTATTCTGTTATTTGATTGTGCTGTTGTATTATTATTATACTTGCATTCAGTCTGCACATTTTTGAGAAATGCAACGAACCCATATTATGATAAATGATTAAATGACTATAAGACATCATACTATGGACCGAAGGGTTGTATATCGTCCGGATGACAAAAGTTTTCTTCATCCACATTGACTGTATTTTAAATTAAAAGTTGACAGTATAACTTTCTTTTAGTAAACGTTTACTGAAACCTTTCTGACATGTCACAGTTCTACGGTGTAATTTAAAACTTGAATTTTAAATTTATATCGAGATTTTGAGGAAAATTAAGCACAAAATTCTAAATAAAAAATAACCAGCCATCTACTTCCAGTTCTATCAATTTGTTTTCAAAGTCGAAGACTAAAATTTTGAGGGTCAGAGTTTATTAAGCCCTGAGATGACCTGCATGTATTTCAAATGGTCTGATTTATACATTTCACAAGTCGTTTTCATATTATTGCATGGAATGGGGATAAATATAGTGTCCATGCACTGTCCAGTACTATACACAAGCCAAAATTCTCAGGAGACACAAAAGAAATAGTTTTGCTTCCCCCACCTTCACATCTCCAATAATGTATTTACGAAATGATACAATATCAGGATTTTAAAATATCAGATGCATTATTTTGCTTTTCGATTATCTTTTGATGCACTTTTGAATGTTTTATGTTAACAGCTGAAATATTATACGCATGTGTCTGTTTCCACATAGAGATAGAAGGAAGTTAATTATGTTAGATGTGCACAGAGTTGCAAAACATAATGTGTCGTTATAGAGCTTTGCCAAGCATTTAAGTTTAAATAGCCAAATTATGACTATTACCACACAAAGCTACTTTTCGCCGTCTGAAATTGCATTGTTCATTATTATAGGGAATCCAAGATTTTATAGTAGGTACCTACCAATTTTTCCCTCCGCTTACAAGTAGTTGGAGAAGTTTCTCAGTGGCAAGCCGACCATTGAAGACTATCGTTGACCGTTGCATTGTCATTATGGTGTTTATGCAGCGGAAAAATGAGACACAAGGCTAAAACTAACGTGCTTAATTTTTGAACTGTTACGTTCTGTGAAGGTTGAAAAAATTTCCGCTGTCAAGAAATTTACGGAAGGTACGCAATTGCAAAACCATTGATAATTCATCATAATTTAAAGCAAACTTTGAGGATATCTGATCCATAAAATAGACTATAACGATTGTAATAATATTAGAAATCATCGCTAAGCTTATCTGAGCACTACCTAGTCTTATTATAATGGATCTGACATGATTCCGTATTTCTATAGTATTAA
>JABASI010005384.1:0-12395 GCA_019776505.1 Tomocerus nigrus
TTAGAACCTTAATTTGGGATGCATACCTATTTTTCATAAAATTACATATAGGTAGGTATGTACATGCATGTTGCAACAGGATTGTTTTCTAAAGTAATATATCCCATATTTGTATTAATAGACAATTAATTAATTAGTGCTCCATTTTTAAATAACGACTATTCGACTATGTTTCTGAAAAGCTAAAGGTTTACAAACAACCAACCAATGTATGTATATTTTCAGGACCATCCATCGGTGCTGGTAATGTTTTACGCTCCGTGGTGTGGACATTGTAAGGTTAGTGTAAAATACTATTAATACTCTATAACTTCCCTAAATGCCTTAGATGGGGTATCCAACCAAACCCAATTTATTTGATGAATGGATATTGGATAGGTAGTTACTAATAAATTATTAGTCTAATAAAAATGAACGTTAATTTGTGTGTTTTTTCAGCGTATGAAGCCTCAGTACGTTACTGCTGCGGACCAACTAAAAGATCTTAAGGTAAATTCCTTTGTTTTACGTGGAAACTAGTTCTTATGATTAGAAATGGCCTTACACTGCCATAAAAGAGTATAAGTATAAGTAGTAGTAAAAGAGAATAATATATTGTTGAGGTAAATAGTAAAATTAACTTTGCAAAACGAATTTGAACTTATTGCACTACCTCAACAAAAACAATCATGATCATATATATGTTGATACGCGTGAAGCTCGTAAAAATTAGTTCTTCGTTTGAATGTAATGTTATTTAATAGCATATAATATTATAAGACCAATGTTATAAGGAAGAACGAAGTAAAATTATGTTGGTGGTACATTGTTCGAAAGTTTATTGGAATCTGCGGTTTCCTTTTTGTATTATCTCGAAACTCATGGCCTAATAAAAGTTGATTGCAATGCTTTTGAACAGGTGGAAGGTGTTTTAGCTGCCGTTGATGCGACTAAAGAGTCTTCACTCGGCAAAAGGTTTGACGTCAAAGGGTACCCGACTGTAAAGTACTTCAGAGACGGGGAATTAGCTTTTGATGCTAATGTGCGCGATGAAGAGTCCATAATTAGTTTCATGAAAGATCCGAAGGAGCCACCTCCCCCTCCCCCTCCAGAAAAGCCATGGAGTGAGGAAGAGTCGTATGTGGCGCATCTGGACGAAGAAAGCTTTAAGCCAACTCTGAGGAAAAAGAAACACGCCCTCGTCATGTTTTATGCCCCCTGTAAGTGCACAAATTCCATTCACAATGTTCACATTCTCTCGTAGTCCTATTGCTGAACTATTGATTTTCTGTTTTTCTTATTTATTCCTCGTTCGATCGATTAGTATCTTCAGCTTAATGAACATTGGATACAAAAGTCTGATGACACTAACAATTTTAAATAATTTTATGAATTTCAGACGTTGGTTAATTTATAATTTGGTTTCTACTTTCTACTACTTCTTAATTACTAATTTCTTTTGTTCTGTTTTATTAGATTGGATCATTTTCACTTTTGTCTTTGCCATCGTATTTTTTACAATAACCTTCTGCTGTCTGCTTTCCTTATGAAGTTATGAGGAGGGTAATAAACATACATTAAGCGCAGTAGTAATAGGAGTATTATTTGCTTTGCTTCCTATGCTTTCTTTATTACTGATTTCTTTTGTTCTTTTCATTGGATGGGAATATTTACTATCAAGTGCCCTTTTCAGGCAAACAACTTTCCTTGGGTTATTGCTACCTGTTGTGATTGGCACACGTTCCACATACAATGTGGAATAGAGTAATTGAATTTACTAGGAAATAGTAAATTTGCTATAAATGGGCGTTATGGGATTGTACACTATTGACGGTTTACTAAGCTTCTTCTATTATGTGACATTATAATATTGTAGTCATTAAAAGCTCTTTGATCGCTAAACACAAATGCGTAGAAATTGAGTTGGTAATTTGGTAAGAGGGGTAAATACTAAAATTAAATACAAACATTCAACAGCTGTATCTGAGTTTGGTGTGTCAATAACTTCAATACTTCGTCGTGGATATTCAATAATGTGAATGGGCTTAATTTCCTTGATTATAAATAGGGTGTGGACATTGTAAGGCTGCGAAGCCTGAATTTACAGCCGCTGCTGAGGAGATGAAGGATGATCCTAAAGTTATGTACGCTGCTGTGGATTGTACACAGCATCAAAGTGTCTGTAATGTGTATGATGTAAAAGGCTTTCCTACTTTCAAGATTTTCCACTACTATAACAAGGAGGAAGTGCGAAACTATGACGGTGGCAGAACGGTGAGCCAGGAATCCTTTCATCTCTCTATCGCCGTTTTTGTTGATTCAATAAAGCATGGCTTATTTCGTTTCATTTGCTTCGCCTCTTTGTCTCTACTACCTATCTGCCTGTGTTATTTATAAGATATTGGCATTGTCAAGATTCAGGATGTCAGGAAATAGATTTAGATATATAAACCCAATTTTAGGTAAACTGGATTCTAATAAACAAATATTGGCAGTCCTACACAACTCAAAGCTAAATAATACGGTGCAGGACACATTTCAGGTGCGAACAGACTTATATCATTCAGAAAACAAACGATCTAAAGATTTCTAAGGCTTTTCCTTTATCAGTCAGCATATAATTTGAGTTTCGATAGGGAAAGTATATAAACGAAATAATATAAACTAAAATTATATTTTTGGTGTATTCGATGCTGTCCTGATGTGGATATGGATGTGGATATGATTGAATGACTCATGAGACTCATCATGACTGATGGAACTTTATTGAATTGAAATATTTCATAAATATACGAGGAAGGAGACTGGTTTGCGTTAGAGAAGCAGGATCGTCGTTTAATACCAGCCTCACTCCATTTTCATTATTTATGTTAGACACACTTTAAGCGTTGCCTAAAGCTATACTACAATAGTAAGCAACGGACCACCGTGCTGCCGAAAAGCAATTTTTGAGCGAGAAAAATCATGAATTTCTTAGAGGTTTATTTATGTTCATAAAACTGGGGTAAACCACCTAAGTATAAAGGCAAAAGTAAATAGTTCAAGGTTGGTATCCAGGCCAGGCCTTGTGTTTGTATTATTACCGTACTGCAATGGCAGGCTGCTCAACACATGCTTGGATTGTACGTATTACGTATTTATATTTATATAGCTTGTTGATTCATTCATGAAATTCAGGATTCGTTGTTCCATAATTTTGCACAATAAAAGATTTATTGTGATGGAAAAGAAATTCGTGATATGGGCCACACTTTTCTCTCACGCGTTTTACTTCATGACTCGAGAATTCATTTGTGTCTCAACTCAGCATGATATTTTGTTAGAAATTCTTAATATTAAAAGTTTTGAATATAGTACAGTGTCTTACGATTAAGATGTGTTCCTCTGATGAGCTTTTTATTGTGCCTTGTGCCCGTACTACTACTTTCTATCGAAGAACGGCTTTTACTTTTACCGGAAAACACTTTTCACACAACTTTCACTACAGTAAAAGCTCCATGCAGCATTTAGGCATGAGAATTGAAAATTCGTTTCATGTGTGCAGAGTTTTTAAAAGGAATAAGCCTAATAAAAATAGGGGACAGTCAACAATAAATGTAAATGACTACCAATCTCTAATTTTCAATTATTTTTTGTTACTGACTCAAAAAGGGTGGAAAAAATCGTAGACTACTAAAATTGGTAATAAAAATGTATACAATTTATCCAGAGGTCGCATGGTAAAGACCATGCGAACAAAAACTGTAGGAGATACAAAAAGATACAATGCAAAAATAGTGACCTTCCTTCTTCATTTTGGCATTTGCTTTAGTAGAGCATATTTTTTTCATAAAAACGTTTGTTGTCATAGACCAGCCGCGGGTAATGGTGGGAGGTATGGGAAGGAGTGACGTATTTAGCTTGCTTTAAAAATAAATAATAAATAAACGAGTTTTTGAAAGAGCGTGGTAAAAGGATAGTTGAATGAGTGCATGCTTTACAGTAGCAAGCTGTCGTCAATTTGACCCTGGAAGCGAATTTTCGTAGAAATCGTATCGTAGGGTATCGTAAGTTTTACGATCGTATATTTACGAGACACTTACGATAAATAAAATATTGGTATTTTCGAACATTATCGTAATGGTGTCGTAAGTTACGCACCTTTCGCACTNGTTACGATGTTTCGAAAATTCGCTTCCTGTGTCAATACTGTCGATGTCAAGTTTAGTATTGTAGTTAAATCGTTTGCCAAATTAATATTTTGTCGGTGCGACTGTTGAAGTATTAGACGATTGATTGCACGATTGCATCTCACTGACCTCAGCATGTACTTAAAGATATTTGTTGGATTTTTTGAATATCTCTCTGGACAAGTAAGTCGATTCAATGAGTTTCTGTTGAACTGAAATAATATTGAATATTAAATCTGGTTTTCTGTTGACTTAACCGTTTAACCCGATAACCAAAATTCTCCAAAAAAATGGCCATTGATATGAGTGAAAGTCACAACAGCAGACTTTCTCTTGACTGGGACGAAAATCGTTTATTTGTCAGTTAAGAACGAATTTTTGATTGGTAGAATTGGTAGAAGTTACATTCAATGAGAAAATTAGAATATATCTGTATATACGACAGAAAAGGATATAATATTATTTGTATTATGTATCATTGAGCAGTGCTAGAGTACCAGTAGTAGTATTGAGATTGACTATTGACTTCCATTAGATTTTACTCTTGATAAATCGAAGGAAAGCATTAGCTCGTCATCGTCAAACATCGATCCATTTTCGTTTTTTCGGATTGACGTTACTACATAAATACAATATAAAATGATACATAAGTGTATTTCTGGATGCAATAATAATATAAAAAGATTTGGTTTTCGATTGGCCTTAGCCTTTAGCTACCGTTTAAGTATGTTTTATTTTCGAATGTTTTATTTTCAACAAATAGCTAGTTGTTTGAATAGAAGAACTTCGGCAGAGTATTTTTAGAAAGCCTCCTTAGCCCCCGCTGTTTCTGTTTGCTTTTACATTTTATAGGTGCTGATTCGTTTGCATTGGAAGATATTTTATGTGACAAGGCTGTATTTATGCTGAAATGATTTTTTTTAAACAGAAAGCTGCTTTCATAGAAGAATTTAAACCATCATCTGCTCCCGAGGATTGGATAGGGAATCCGGGGCAGGAAAGTGTAATTAAGTTGACAGCTCAAAACATTGACAGCTTCATAAAAAATAACGACCAAGTTCTTCTGATGTACTACGCTCCGTGTAAGTGGCAATTCTTGTGAACGTTATTTAAAATAGAGCAATGCAGCGTTTCATGCATAATTCATAGTGCCCTCCCATTTGTGATTTCTAACATGATCTGTTTAGTGAATTTCACAGTAAATGTTTTTCTTTATGTGTTCCAGGGTGCGGCCACTGTCAATCTGCTAAGGTAAGAGAGTAAGAGGATATGCAGAGAGAGAGAGAATGAATTAAGGAACAATGCAGAGTCTATTCTAACAAGGCACTCTTTTTATTATTTCAGCCGGAGTTTTCCAAGGCAGCTCATGTTTTGGAGAAAGAAGCTCCTAAGGCAAAACTCGCTGCTATTGATTGTATAAAGCATCCTACTGTAAGTTATCCTCTGTTGATACATTTCTATTTATGCCATGTCTTCCGTACTAGTAGAGAGTAGTAGTCACTGTTTGAAATAGAAAAATATCGTTATGCATTTTTTAAGTATCGTATTAAGTTACCCTTATGTATGACTATGAGTAGACTGGTATATGAATGTGACTGCATGTAATGCATACCTACTACACACGTACACATAGTTCTACTTTATTTCACATTTGTTGAAAATTCTCAAGTTGACCTTTCCTGTGAGAATTATATTGACAAAGCTATTGTGAAACTGTTAAGTCGTAATATGAAAACACTTAGGGAATAGAAATCAATAGGCGAACTGAATTGAAAATAGACTGACAGTTCAATTTAAAACCTACCCATGAGTCTGGCAGCAGTCCCCAAAGAATAGGTTCTTCTTGAGAATATTGGGTTGTGGAAGAATAGAAGTACAGATTGAAAACGTATAATATTGTGTCCTAACTAACGCCTTTTTTCTTTGTACCTACAGGTATTTGAAAACCATGAAATCACAGGTAAGAAATATATAAGTTGTAATATACAATGTATTATTATGGTTAGTATTCTAGTTATTTTCAATATGTGTGATATATATACAGGCTATCCAACTATAAAATATTTCCGCTCTGGAGTTTTAATTGGCGAGTACCATCATAGACGATCGTCCATGGACTTTGTCCACTTCATGCTTCGTGCCCCGAAGACGCGCGATGAACTTTGAAGCAGAAGAGACTCTCATGATCGGCGAAGCAAAAATTTAATCTTCCGAGCGTCTTCTTCGCACCCAAATTGAAACCTCACTCCCACACAACAATTGGCTCTATTGCAACGCACAACAAAATAGGATAGTAAAAAATTTTTGTACCTAATTGCAAATGAATGTAATATCTAAATCTTCCGTTTTTATGGCAATTACTGTAATCTGAAACTGAAACTTCTGATTTTATTTAAGCATCTTCAGATGTTTTGTAATGTTTTCCTTAAATCATGTCCGTATTGAAAATTTTGACAATGAAAAATTCCATAATATTGTGACTAACGAAATGAATGTCTATTACACGTTCATTTTTTACTTATATTAGTCTTATACAATCATCTTAAATTATTTTTTAAGTAAAACGGTAATTGTTCGCATAATAATATTGCAGTAACTGCGATGAAATGCAAAAGTAAGAAGTATGAAATGTATCTACATAGGACGGGTGTCTGCATATTGTCTGAAATTAAGTCAAAATTATGAAAATTCCTTTTTTCGGAGAAAAATAATGGTTATAGGACTTCAAAATTAACTAGCTTCCATGATAATACAGTATTAAACCTTGATATCGAAACAATATTATAGGTACCCATTTAAAAAGTGATGAATCATCTGCTCAAATTGTAACCCTTTTATTGGTACTGTGAATATGCCTTCTTGTGCAATAACTTTTTAAGGTCACAAAACAATCTGCCGAACTTATATATCATGAATTATGTAGATAACTAATAATACAAAAATTGGCTAATATTTACTAGCCTAATAAGGGCAGGTAATACAATACCCTGCTGGTTTTAATTCGTGTCTAATGTTGGCACAATTACTTTTTATTACGGTTTTTATTATATCTTCTAACTACTAGCCCATTTTTGTTTCATGTTTTTCCAGGACGTGACACTGCCACGTAAACAGTATGTACCTAGTGCTTCCCACTCCCAGTAAGTATAGAGTCTATAAAAATGACTTTTTGGGTAATAAGATACGTCACGATATTTACTATATAAGATTAGAGATAATTAGGGTAGCTACCAAAAATTGGATTGAATCGCCCAATAAAATACTACTTAGACCTTTAGCACGTGTATGATAAGTTATTAAGTAGGTAAAGTTATTAGGTAGGTAATGTGCGAATAATTTAAAGAGAGATTGACATCTCTTTTCATTCCATTAACATTTTACCCATCAGCTAGCTACCACAATTAGCTTTTCATTATGTGTGTCGACTTGAATACTTACGTAGCAATGTAGACTTAATACATATAATTTGCAAAACAATGTAACGTGTGCATAATAATGTAATAATACTCTGTGTCATTGTTTTCAAATAATAAGTAATACTGTGACAGATAAGCATTTAATATTTAATTACGCGTAATTAATAGTTTGTAGATTAACTGTTAAAAAATGTAATGAAGTAAAAGGAAAAAAATGTGGGAGCTACTTTCATTAATATTACTTAATCACCTGAATAATATGTACATAGTTAATAAATAACTTACTAGATTATAATAAGAAAGTATCCTGTAAAAGTGGTAACTATAAAAGAGTGGTTGGTAGTTAAAGCATTTTTATAATGAAATCACAAACGTAACAATTGAGTTTGTGCTTTTACCTTGTGTGGTAAGGTAATAGTACTTATGTGTGGTAATAGTAATAGTACTAATTGTTTTGTTTTGCACGTTAAACGAATTTAAATTCCACGTAATAAACTGCTGTTATATCAATGTGTAATAGTTGTAGTTGGATGGGAAGGTAAAATGTATCAAGTAATGAAATGTACCAACTTTCCACTATTAATAATAGTGGAAGTCATCGATGGACCATTTGCATGAGTTTCTAATATTGACGATAAGCTGATAAAATCTAATTAGGTAACAACGGAAAATACTTACTCCAATAATACGAAACAAATAAACTGACAGCTTATATACTAACAGAACGAAGAGTAAAAGTGTTTTTGTCCATTTGTCATGAGAGTGAATTTAATTGAGCAAGAGAAGTGGAATTTGCTTTTACCTCTCTTTCATCTTTCATATTTATTATGGTCATTAATGATATGATGGTCTAATTGTGAGCGAAATGAGTGGGCGAAGATATAGTGTGTCGTGTGGTGTGCCTATAGTTATAGTAAACTGACTGGCGTAGCTCGTGCATCACTCTGTAAATAAATAGCTGGACATTTTGGCGTCATAATGTTCACTTTAGCCGTGTTAGTAGTTATTGAATTTGTATTCGATTATTGCAGTCTGGAGAAAGAAATAATTCAACTTGCCTTTGTTTGGAAAGGCAGTGGAAAAAAATAGTGAGAGATTGAACGTAACGAATCATGAAAAATGAACAGTTTTCCTTTTGTCAAAAGTTGGAAAAGGTCGTCGTTTTTTGTTTGTTAAATTAAGTACCCTCGAAATGCTTTGTTTTCAAGTCTTTTCCTTTGAAAAATTAATTTCCCTTTGTTCCGGCTCTTGCTTTGTTCCATTTTTACAACCTTAGCGGCTTTATGATGTTCTGAGAGGTGCATTTTGGCATTTTGAGTAGGGATAATGCAATACCTACATCTAGTTGGCTCTTCTGTCTCGGGGAAGATTAACTTTTCATAAAAATGATACTGTCATGTGGTTTCCCTCATTATGTGCTACATTAATATTGGAATATGATACTACGGGAGTGGGAGTTAGGAACTTTCTCCCAAAGTAATGCGGTGCTATTAC
Organism: Tomocerus nigrus; assembly: GCA_019776505.1. Taxonomy (NCBI): domain Eukaryota; kingdom Metazoa; phylum Arthropoda; class Collembola; order Entomobryomorpha; family Tomoceridae; genus Tomocerus; species Tomocerus nigrus. Next base: position 9,059 of record JABASI010005384.1, read on the forward strand.
GGATACGTCCGATCTAACCAACAACCAACCCTTCTTCCTATTTCCTTCAGGCATCGGCCATGTGAAAGTCAGAGAAGGGGATACGTGAGACTTTCACCGGGAGAAAACCTTTCTTTTACCGGACGTTGTTTTATCTGCATATTTATTTATTTATTTCCACCAGAATTTTAGCTTTTCATTACCTCTCTTATCATAATTAAATATGCATTTTCCAGACTTGCAGTATACAATAAAATATTTCAAAAGTGAAATCTTATCATACGAGTCTTACTCAGCTTTCTTAAATGTACTTTATATGATAATTAACACTGGGATAAGAAGCAATCTAGGGTTTAATATTTATAATGTCCATGAATTGTATAATACTGTTTGCTAATTCTTAAGAGCCTTGTCTTGTCTGACAAGAACAGACTGGGGCTGCAAAGGTGGGACTCGAGTGGGAGGATAGAAACTTGCTGGCTTGTTGTCGTTTGTCTTGTAGTAGTAATATTTATAGCAGTATGTCATTATTTAATTTATTCCAGTAGTGACTTTGCTGTCCTCATGGTCTCAAGTTAGTAACTCAATTTTCAGTTATGCGAACATAACATGGACTGAACTGGACACTAATTGAATTGTATAGTAAGTTGAGAAGCTGAAGGAAAAACTTTATTAAACAAGATGACTGTAAAGCTGACCCTAAAATGTCATCTCATGACTGTTTAATACTCAAGTAATGATTGTGAAATGCATAGGATGCAAATAGTAATTACATTGTAAAGTAATGACAACCCTGTAACAGATGCATAACAAAGATGTTAACTAGAAATGATAATTAAGTATCTGTTATAGGCATATATCTGCTAATTTCAATTCTCAATCTCAGTTAAGTAGCCCCCATATCTATTTAGTCCTTAAAAACCAGTAAAAATGTATCACATCACGCTGATGAATGGACACTTTAGAATATCTCATCTGTATTATTATTTTGTTTGGGAGGGCAATAGTTAAAGTCATGAGGGGGAAGTTAGCGACAGACACAAGTATCCAGCTAAACGATAATACGCTTGTTTAGTTGTTCGGTAACTGAGGATAGCATCACAGGACAAAACGCTCCACAGATCGCTGTGCTTTTCGTCCCAAATGACTTAAGTTGCATGGCATCTTGCATCTAGTCTTTAAGTCCCACTTGCGAGACTTACTTATGATTATGATTATAGACACAATGCAAAGTATCTTTACCATGTCTATGTCTACCATATTTACTTAGGTGCAAGTCGGCACTACTCTGTACTAATGCCATACACTACACTCTACACTGCACTTCTACAATTACCAGAATTGTATGAAAATGGATACAATAATTTACGTTTTAATATTCTGATACTTTATCGCCGCCTACGGCCCACGGATGCCTGTAGCGCGCATGTTGTAAAAGTGGTTTATGTAACATGTAGATTTTAAGGTATCTATTGCAAATTGAGAGGCACATAATTATATGGATAGGCACTGTAACTATATTATAGACTAAGAATAAACTTCACTATATCATGCATATGACATATACTACCGATTTTTGTATGTAAACCTTGTTTCCGCTTACGCATTGGGCTTTTTTTCATCTATTTATGTATATTGGATACAATATTATTAGTTCATACATATATTATAAATAATTTTAGTCCGTTTGTTTTGTATGTACATGTAAGTAGATAGATAAGTAGTACGAGTATGATTATGTAAGCGTATCCAAGAAAGCGTGAAGTATATTATAGAATTTGTAACGCCTATACTAAGTCAATGCCGGAAGTCGAGAACAGAAATTCATGCAAAACTAATGGTTAGTATAGTAATCAGAGATCTGCTGAATAATCACAATCAGCAACTGCTTTGTAGCATATGTCACACAGCTTGAATCGCCCATTATAAAAATTTACTTCATTGCATACTTTTCAAAAAAGTCGTTCCAGCGTACACCAGTACAGTATTAAAACATTCATCATTGAAACTCAAGTGTTAGAGATGAATGTTGTTCACAGGTGAGAGCGGAGATTTATGTAAGAGTTGGGAAGTGAAGAAGCCATAATTTACAGAAAGCCCATTGTGCAAATAAAAGATCGATTGCTCCAGAGGGAAGTTAACAATAAGCTATCTGAGTGAACTATAATATATACTTATCCATCCATTATGCTCAGATTGTACTCACACGTCACACCCTTCCGTGGTAGAAGACAGTCTTAAAAATCTTTAGAACGCCGAAAGGAAAGCCAAACTTTGCTTATCCATCAATTAAAAGAGACTTATATGTATTTTACTAGAAAGAGGCTAATAATACGACGGCTACCTACGAAAGAATAGAAATTGCAAATGGATGGATAAGTAGTGCACTGGCGCAATAAAAGTTACAACGCTACATAAAGTGTTGAAAAAATAGACTCTCAGCAATAATTAATGAAAAGATGTAGTCTATTCTACGATAAGTCTATACTTATCGTGTATCCTCTGAATCCATTGTTTTATGTAAAAGCCCAAATGAAGATGTAAATTTATTTGGTAGCTACTGCTGTTGCATTTAGACAGTTTATTTGCATAGTAAACGATTTTAGTGGAAACGTACGTAAAATATGTCCAAATCTTGAATTACTGATTGAGTCTTGATGCAACATACAAGGTAGAAGCTAAAAAGTGCTTAATAATGACTGCCGTCTCAGTCTCTTCTTTATTTTACTCAGAAAAGCAAAGCACCAACAAACGCAATACAATTAAAAGCACGTTATAGCTTTTGTCACTTTTATACACGAAATGAGTTTTTCTTTGCTAAAAGTTCCTAGGAACAACTGTTAAATGATTTAATTGTTCTGTATTGTGTTATATAGCAAAGGACATGTAAAAGTTGGGAATTCGCTGATGATGATATGTAATGCGACATTCTCAAGGATATGTTACACGACATTGTTCATATAGCTTACTGTGTATTTTACGTCCTATTATTACTCATTACAATGGATTTGTGTCTATTACTGTCCTTCCAAGTTCCACGTCAGCAGAGGAAATGCGCTACCATTTTTGATACTATTGTTCGTTTGTTTAATTGGTGAAAGTGCTCCACTTTCCCTATTTTCTAGTATGCAATTTTCTACAGTACTTCGTGTATGGAATGAAATATTTAGTAGTATACCTACATCCTGATTACTGTACGTAATACTGTCGATCTACCGATATCTATAAATCTTACATTACCTAAGATGATTTAAACTACATATTTATACACTTATACCTACTGTGTACACATACGAATTCTCTAACTGTGTAGAGTCACTAATATCCATTAGCTGCACTATATTTATTTACGATGCTA
>JABASI010005385.1:0-12393 GCA_019776505.1 Tomocerus nigrus
ATGCTACACAATTTTAGGGGACATTTTATTCGATTCAGAGATAAGTGCATACAGAGCGATACGATACACGATGGAAATAATTTTAAGCTTAGCCTTAAACTTACACTAAAATTACAATTCAATCTTACACAGGTCAAAATTCAAAAATAATACACTATTTGAGAGAGGTAGAGTAGAACTGCATTTTTAAGTATTAACTCTTTACGTCACAACTTTATTGGAAAACTATAAGCTATAAATGAGACGTAAAAAGGCAAAATATGGATAAATAAAGATAATATTGATAGAGATGTAGGCTGGAAAATGGGGAAAACTTAAATGTACACTTGATTCCCTATCAATAAAGCAACTATGCGATGATGATGAAAAGAAAAATCTATTGAGATATTAAAATTGAAATGAAACAGGAAATAGCACACGAGTAACCTAATTTTTCGAAGAATCATTCCCAATGAATTCTGCTAAGCTTGTAAGAGTGGGATGATCAGTTAGGGTTGTGGAACTCAATGTAATTTTGTTTCCTAGCACTGCCTGCAGTCTGTTTCTAAACTCAACAGTCATTAGTGAGTCCATTCCCATATCTATGAAATTCTGACTTTCATCGATACTGTCCGAATCAACCATTTTCAATACTTGTTTGATCAATACTTGGAGTTGAATTTTAATATACTGAACTTTCTCTTTTCCTGACAGCGAAGTTACCTCTTTCCAAAAGGATGCAGCATCGACAACCGGACCATTTGATTTATTCTTTTCGCTAGACGACTGAGTAGTGATCTCTTCCAAATAATTGTGGGCATGTGGGAAGATGGCCAAGAAGGCAGCTGGGTCAATGTTGACAACAGTCGTTCGAAGATGTTGAGAACTCATGAGAAACTTCAGTGACTGAATACCTTGAGCTGGAAATTAATAAATTGCATAGTTAAGTACAATAGTTTTGAATATCATGTTGCAATTTAGTTTTTCTTTTAAAGAAAATGAATTGAAATATAAAAGTGTCAACAAATGATAATGATTACCTGGGCTAAACGGTTTGATTCCATAAGCGCCATCGTTTCCAACAGCCGTATTTACAGCAACGCCAACATCAGACCATGAGCCCCAATTGATGCTAGTTGCAACCAAGCCAAGAGAATTACGATAATGTGCCAAAGCATCTAAATATCCATTTGCGGCCGAATAATTGATTTGTCCAATAGGAGCCAAAATGGATGTAATGGAAGAGAAAAGGACAAAATGTTCCAAGTTGTAGTCTTTCGTCAGACAATGCAGATTCCATGCCCCATTAACTTTAGCATGAAATACGGATTCGAATTTTTCCCATGTTTGGTTGACCACAGTGGCATCAGAAACCGTTCCAGCCGCATGCATTATTCCCCTGAGAGGAGGCAAATTCAACTTGGGATCTTTTATCGTTTTCAATAATTCGGCACATTCGTCATAATTTCCAGTGTCACATTGAAGATACACAACGTTGATACCGTAATTCTTGAACTTGCCAACGACCGCTGCTGAATAGTTGTTTGGGCTTTTACGATTGACAAGGACAAGATGGCGTGCACCGTATTTGGCCATGAAACTGGAAACTTCTAGTCCAATGCCTCCCAAACCGCCGGTAACAAGGTAAGTACTCTCTTCGTTGAAAATTGGTTTGGACACTGTCAAGTTCCCGTCGACAGTGGCTAATTTCGGCATTGTTACCACAACTTTACCGATGTGTTTAGCTCTTTGTAAGTAAATTAGGGCCTCCCTACATTGCATGGCATCAAATCTGACATATGGCAAAGGCTTAAAATGATCTCCGGTCAATAATTGATACATTTTTGAGGTCATGTCACTAATTATTTTGTCATCAACCTGTTCTAAATCCACTACAGTATATTTTACATCTGGTCTTAGCGAAGCAACCTCTTTTGGTTGCCAAATAGCAACTTTCCCCATTTCGACGAATCTCGCACCTTTAGTACACACCGATAGTGTTGTTTCCTTGAAATTAGGACCTGTTAGGGAATTAAGAACGACATCGACACCTTTATTGCTGGTCACAGACATAATCTGCTTTCCATATTCTGTATTTCTAGAGTGAAATACGTGTTCAATTCCTAATGACTTTAGGTAGGCTCGTTTTCTTTTCGTCCCCGCTGTAACAATTATGTTCGCACCTAATACTTGTGCAATTTGAATTGCACATAGACCAACACCACCCGATGCTACGTGAATTAAAACCGTTTCATTCGATTTCAGCTTTGCCACATTAACAAGAGTGTAATAAGCAGTAAGAAAAACGGTGGGCAACGACGCGGCTTCATTGAAAGTGATGCTACTCGGTTTCAAACAAACCGTTTCGTAAGAAGCTGTTGTATGACTGGAAATTGCACCAGAAAATCCCATACCAAAGACGGCATCCCCAATGGAAAATGTTTTAACATCTGATCCAACGGCTGAAATGAATCCGGCATAATCGGTACCTATAACATCTGCTTTTGTATAGTAGCCTTCAGGTTTAAGGATAACCATTACATCCCGAAAGTTCAAACTGGCTGCCCTAACTTCAATTTCTACTTCATGTGGTTGCAAAACTGCTTTTGATGCAACTCCGAATTGTAAATCATTAATAGCCCTTGTTTGTGGTAAGAATACAGAATAGCGTTCGCAATTCGGCAATCTAAGCTCACGGGGAGGAGCTTCTGATTTTGAAAACCTCAGCACGTGGCGTTTATTTTCCCTAAAAGCTATTTGATAATCTGCATGATTTGTAGAAAACATTTCCGAAATTACTTCTTTTGCTACTATTTCAGGGTCTAACTCATCAGGGTCTGCATCAACGAGAAGAATTTTGTAGACTGGGTGTTCGTTGACAAAAGACCTCATGAAACCCCATAGGGTGGAATTGGCAGGATTAATTGCGCTTTGATCTTCTACTTGAACCATCCCTTGCGTCACAACAACCAATCTCGGGAGGTTAATTTGTTTAAGTGATAATAAATGCTGACAAATATCGAGGACACCTCCAATAAGTGTTTTCTGTGTGCTTGGTGAAAAACTTTCATCGCCAAAATACAAAATCCCTTCAATGGTTCTCTGATTTGCAGTCAAATGGTGAATAAGAGAAATTAACTCGGTTTTGAAATCTTCATTTCCTCTTTTCATCACATTTATATTTCTGCCAAGACTCTGCAAATAATATGACGCTGTTTCTGCTAAGATTCCGCCAGATGACACAGTTATCCAACAAGGATTATTCAACTCTTTATCTAAGGTTTCCTGGTTGCTCACTAAAATTTTTGAAGCTACCCCGCAAACAATTCCACACTCTTCTGAGGAGTTTATCGAGATTGTAGATTCGAAACCATTTTGTTGAAGAGCATTGCACCACGACTGACTACTCATTAGTGGATGTCTGGGACGTAAATCGTAATCTTTGAATCTCCAATACCCATCAAGAACTCCGAAAATTATATCATTATTACGGACTGCATTGAGGGTTTCAAAAATAATGAAGTACCCTGACGAAACTAAAAGACGCCTGCTGTTGGTGATAGTTTCTTTTATGTTTTCAGTGGCATGCAAAACATTTGAAGCTATAACAATATCGTAGTTGTAAGGAGCGTAGCCCTGACTTAAAGGATCCTTTTCAATATCTAGAATGGAATATTCCATACTTTTGGAATATTTTTCAAATTTGATTTTAGATTGAGACAACAAACCTGGAGAAATGTCGGTGTACGTGTAAATAAATGGAACAGTTGAGTCTTCTAACGCTGCCAAAATGTGCTTGCTAGTCCCACCAGTTCCAGCGCCGATTTCTAAAACGCGAACAACAGGGGAACTGCTTTTCTGTCCTTTCCATTGTTCAAGGCCCATGCCTATGATACGCTTAATGGTGTCGTATCCCCTAATCATGGGGGGCATTTCAGTGTATAGTTTTTCGGCGGATGGGCTATCCAGATTTTCTGGAAACAGGATTGACAAAGCTGAGGTTTTTCCTTGAAGAATGCCAGCTAAAGCCCTACCACAAGCTTTTTGTAGTGCCATGGCCTCATTATATTCATGGTCTTTGTTGTTGATAAAACTTTCCAAAACATCAATTTCTGCAGCAAGTTCTGAAATTGGTTTGGGGATCATCGATACTTTCCAAGCAGAGCCAATTTCTATAGAATTTTTGGAAATGCTAGTCAACATCCCTTCTTCTGTCAATATATCCAGGTACCTCTGAATTAGTCCATGATGCCGCGACTCGATATTTAGTTTGCGCAAGAAGTCATTGGAATCAATTTTCTCGCCAATTTCCGGTTTCCAACCTAAATCTATAAACGCTTTGAGAATGTACAAATAGCAAATCTTGCTAGATGCAGAAATAATTGGCAAAGCTGAAAGGGTTTTCTCTCTCATCTCCTCAATGTAATTTTTCATCCTCCCTTTAAAACTATCGGGAGATGGCAGCAATGAACAATTCAACCTTGACATATAAGGCCCTCGGTTAGGCCTCCAAAACTCTTGGTAAAACCCAGGAAGTTTCTTTTTTTGAGCATTTAGAGCCCCAGTAAGCGCTGCTACTGATGTTTTTGCCATGTAAATTCCATCAATTAAAGCTAGCAACTTTCCTGTATCATCGTAAAGATAAAGTTGAGTAAACTCGCCATTACTACCTCTTTTAGTGTAGACGTAGAAATTTTCGCTAATGTTAGTGCTGCTTTTTGCGAACCAAATAAATTTTCGCAAACTAACCGGAAGAAACATTTGATTTCTTTCCTTGGGGGCAAATAAGAATACTTGTACCACAGCATCTACAAGGATAGGGTGACCAAGATAGTCTTTTAAATTCCCACTGTCTTTTGGAGTTGGTATTTTTGCCAAAACTTCATTGTCAGTTCTCCAAAATGAGTCAATGCTTTTAAATCTTTCTCCAAAATGTATATCCATCTTGGGCATAAATGAATACATGTTATCAGAGGAGGATTTGTTGCCCATGCTCTTTGCCGCATCCAAATCTATCTTTAGCATACCCATGACATCCTTTTGACAGGAATACGGGGCAAACCTGCCCATTGCATGACGCTTCCATTTTTTATTTTTGGATTCGTCAATATATTGTTTATGAACAGAGATTTGAAATCCATTAAAACTCTCGCTTTCAACTTTGGAAACGCATGTTTGCAAATAATTGTTACCTTCATCCAGTTCCATCGGAGATTCAATGCGGAAATTTTCCATTTGTAATGGAATTATGGGATTAGCCATTACGTCATCATTCCCTTGCAGGACACAAGAACCTGCTGCTAGTGCCATTTCCAGCATACCCGTGAAGGGCATTATAATCTTTGTGCTAATTTTATGATCTCTAATATAAGAGACATTATCCAGTTTTAAGCAATGTTGATAAACGTGATCCTGTGTAGCCAGAGGGATTTTCCTCCCCAAAAGAGGATGAAGAAGGTTTGTGTTGAAAGTTACAGAAGGATCTTCAGTTTCTGTATCGAACCAATATTTCTGTCTTTGGAATGGGTAAACTGGTAATTGGAGTTTATTCCTTTGATAAGGAGAATCGAATCCCTTCCAATCAATCTCCCCACCATTGATGTACAATTGAGCGACAGCGTTCAAAAGCGTTTTCCAATCATTTTCCTTTTTCTTCATTGAAGGTAGCCACAATAATTCGTGGCTCAAATTCTTTTGCGACAAGTTGTCCATCCCCAAAGCCAACAAAATCGGATGAGGACCAACTTCAAGGAAAATCTCACATTCTAATTCATGAGCTGTCTGTATGGCTGTCACGAAATCTACACTGTATCGACAATGATCAATCCAATATTGAGCATTCACCTCATCACTTCTAAGTGACTTTCCTGTCATACCAGAAATATATTGACAGGTAGCATTCTTATAATTTACAGATGAGGCATGACGAAAATATTCTGGTAAAATAGTATCCATATCTCGAGAGTGGTAAGCGTGCGTGGCAGCGATAACATAAGTTTTCACTCCCCTGTCGGAACACATCAATGCAAAACTTGCAAGGGCCTCATTTCTAGCAGTTAGCACGACTTGATCGCTGGAATTGATACAGGCCACATCAATCCAGTCATTTTTCGGATTTTTGGAAAATTCTGCCAGGAGCTCATTAACAAAAGAAATGTTGGACTTGACTGCTAACATACCACCATGAGGAAGGTTGTCAATAAGATGTGACCTTATGTAAACGAGTCGTACCACATCGTCAATATCTAAAATTCCGGCTGCTGCAGCTGCAGCAAATTCTCCCAAGCTGTGACCAATCACAGCATCCGGGTGAACGCCAAAACTTTTCCACATCATCAGTAAACTGTACTCAACACAAAAGATAGCAGTTTGACTGTAAATGGAATCGTTGATTGTTTTCATTTGAGGATCTGATGTCGTGCCCCACATAACTTCTAGTAAGGAAATACCTAAATGTTGTTTCAAACTATATGCACATCTGTCCATTGCATCCCTAAATACCGGATTGGTATCGTAAAGTTCCTTACCCATACCCTCGTATTGAGCACCTTGACCAGGAAACAGAAAACATATTTTAGGCTTTCTACCCCCGTTATTTCCATGCATGAATGATTTCGTGCTTAATGCCTGCCTAATTTGAAGTAAATCCTGTCCGATTGCAGCTACCCTGTATTTCAAATGAGCTCTGCCCGAATTCGCAGTGTAGGCTACATCTGCCAAAGACATACTAGGATTGTGACTAAAGATGGTTTTGTAACTGGAAATCAAATCATTTAGAGCAGGTTCAGATTTTGCAGACAGTGTGAAAATGTGTTGAGGACGTTCGTAAGGTTTGGAAGAGTAGACCTTTCGACTTTCATTTATTACAGAATCTGCTGGAGGTTCTTGCAATATCATATGCACGTTGGTACCACTAATCCCAAAAGAGCTAACCCCTGCAATCCTTGGCTTGGAGTTTTCTGACTTCCATTCGACTGCAGTCAATGGAATCTGTGCGGGAATCGGTTCCAACTTAATTGCTGGGTTTAAAACATCCAAATTTCTATGAGGTGGAATTATTTTCTTGTTCATCGACAGAATAACTTTTATTAAGCCAGCAACTCCTGCAGCCGATTCTGCGTGACCGATATTAGTTTTCACCGATCCTATCCACAAAGGTTTGAGACGATCTGGACTACCATAACCAGCTGCTATTGCCGCTATTTCTGTTGGATCTCCTTTAATAGTCCCTGTCCCATGTGCTTCCACGTAACTGATATCCAGAGGATTAACCTTTGCCCGTTTCAAAGCATTTTTGACCGCAAGTTCTTGAGATTCCGCACTTGGGGTACCGAAGCTTTTCGTGGTGCCCTCTTGTGATAGAGCTGACCCCCGTATAACTGCTATGATTTTATCATTGTCTTTAATAGCGTCCGTCAACTTTTTCAGTACAAGGACACCACAACCTTCAGACCTGACAAACCCATCCGCTTTCTCATCAAAAGATTTGCAGTGAAAATCAGCTGCCAAAACGTGCTTTGCAAACATTGTGTCTCTGGTAAAGGGTCTAAGAAGCAAATTGATGCCCCCTGCTAATGCCATTTTGGTATCACCTCTACGTAAGCTTTCGCACGCTAGGTGAACACTCACCATTGATGATGAGCACCCTGACTCCGTTGCTACATTTGGGCCATTTAACCCCAAATGAAATGAAACCCGTCCAGAGGACGCAGCATGTGAGTTTCCTAGATACGTTCTTTGAAACTCTCCACTAAAGTTTGTTGCCTTTAATAAAAGAACCTCATAGTCATGTCTCCAAATACCCATATACACTCCTGTTTCGCTACCCGATAAGCTATCGGGATTTATCCCTGAATTTTCCAAAGCTTCCCAAGAAATCTCCAACAACATTCTTTGTTGAGGGTCCATGAATTGAACTTCTCTAGGGCTAATGCCAAAAAATTTTGCGTCGAATTTGTCCACCGGGCATTTAAGAAATCCCGCTTTTGTACTATTATATTGATTCTCTTTCGGAGTCCACCTGTCGCTGGGAACTCCAGAAATTGCATCTTCCCCATGAAGCATCAACTCCCAAAACTCATCAATAGTGTCAGCCCCTGGAAATCGGCAACTCATACCAATTACAGCGATTGAGTCCTCTGCTAGATCTGGAGACAACAGATTGTTCTCTATATTCAAATTTGTGGTAGTGGATCTTCTTTTTGAAAGCTCTTCGAAATAATCTTGATTTCGAGCAGTCTCGTGATAATTCTATAAAACCCCAGACAATTCATATTAAAAGTAGTAGGTACTTTTATAATTTGTGAGAATATTATTATTGCTATCTGTAATGATCATGAGAAATTGTACATTCGTTGGAGGAAGAAGTGGAAAGATTTCTTGTAGGAAAATTTCTCTCCACACTTGCAAAAACATCTAGAAGAATATTCAAAAAATATATGATCAGACAATTCTGGCTTCAAACAAACCCCATTTGTCAATGTATATTAATCTGTAGTAGTAATTACTGCAGGGCCGCTTGTGAAGTTCTCATGTTGATAAGGTGGTAACAAGTGGTTAGCGTTACTTGCATGTAATTTCACACTTTTTATTTCTGGAGGAAACCTGCAATAAAACGAACACAACGTAATGAACTAAATCATCAAATCCTTAATTTTATCCTTTTTCAGGCAACTGCAGGGCTCGACAATTTCTCTGCTAAAACTAGTCAAAACGACTCAAAACATCTAGAAAAATAAAATTTTATATCAGTCTGAATGAGTCAGTGACTAACAGTCCTAGTGAAATAATAATAATGACCTCTTATCATGCTATGCCATTTCATTATTAGAACTTTAGTGATTCGAAGTGAACGTATACATACACAGAGCAACACTGCACAATACTATTACTACGTATTAGGTATTTATAAACCCAAGGTTGCAGTCAAAAAATTATTTTCTTGGGATAAAAAACTTATTAGCTATATTATACTGCTGCGTTTATAAATGAATTTCTTTCTTTCAAAATCAGTTGTATATGCATGGCTGTGAAAAAATTATTGACACGACCTTTTTTAACATTTACATACTATAATTAAATACCCACTATGACCCATGAAATAATAATAATTAATGTCCAGCATTTCGGCATCCGGTCCCTTAACAATTAATTTGTAATTGAAAGCAATGGATTGAAAAACTTACTGTGTGAAACAATCATGTTCCAAAATTGTTTTGGAGTGTATCGATGGCAGAAAATTTTTGTTTCCCATTCCTTTCATCTTCCTCCACTCTTTCACCATTTTGTCTAATCCAATGGAATTTCCTAAAAAGTATCAAACAATAAGTGTTTTAGATAAGCCTGTTTTAGATAAGACAACCCATAAAAATTAAGCTAGGTAAGCTTATTAAAAAATTAAGGCAAGCCGGAACATTGGTATTAATTTTACCGTTTGATTGGTTTTGTAGTTGCAATATTTTTCCAATGTCCGTCCATGTTCGAATTGAAGGTTCAAAAACAAATAAGGAAGGGTCCAAACTGGAATCTTCTTTTAAGCACACAGACAGATCACTTTCGTCAAACAGTTCGTCACAGTTTTTCAACACCTGTCATTGAATTAAGTATGTATTAAGTGCTGCTTTCCTTCCATATCAAATTTACAGTAATGTTATTCGGAGAAAGTATAGCCAATAATGTATTTATGTATACCACATGGGAAGGGTCAATGTAGACACACTTCTTGAATATATGGAGTTTCCACATTTGCGCCTTGGCCAAAAGGTCGTTAGACTCAGGAAGACCCTTGTTAATGCCATGTTTTCTCGTATAGTTTTCATCCAAATCGACGACCAAATCAAAGTTTTTGTCCAGTAATCCCCTGTTTGTGTAGATATACTCATATATAATTCTAATTTAGAAACATCAAAGATTATGCAAACGAGTATTCTAAATGTTTAAATCATAGTACCGAATTTCTTGGGAAAATGGCTCTCCAGTAGCTAAAATCACAATTTTTCTTGATGTGTTAACCCTCCGGAGAGATCGGGCTAAAACAAGGGCTTGAATCGATTCATTTTCATTTTTAGAAAATGTCACCCATGCTTCAATATCTGTGTATATTCATAAAGTTTAATAATTAGCACAAATTTTCATCAATAGTTATTGATTAGGTTTACTTACTATTTCATTATTACAAATACAAATGTACATTATCAGATAGGTATTTAAAAACTGACAATCTCTTCCATTGCTGTGTTCTTTTAAGGTTAAGGGTTACTTGCCATAATTAAAATTAGTTCAAATTCCATAAAATGCAACCCGCAATGGTGTTGTAAGTAAGGCAATTGGTTGTAAAATTTTAGTTTTGCAACCGAGTAAATTTAGTAAATCTAAATCACGATTTATAAAATCTTACCGTGCATAATTTTTCTACTGGCTGTTGCAACTTGCAACGAATGTATTAGAAAGAGCGATAAGCTAATTCCAACTTGTGAACGTTTAAAATGTTAAAATACCAGTGGCAAATATGATAATTTTCAATTCCTGTTCTTTCAATTTGAAAAATTTGGACAAAAATACGAAGAAAGTTTTGTGAGAGAAATACAAAATTTGTAAAATATGCGCTGGGTTTTGTAAGAATTATAGTTAGCAAAAATAGATCTCACTTCTCTATACAAGCCAGAATTGTTAAAGATTGAGAATTCATGCGTGAGCAAAGTATAACTAATACTAAGGTCAGCATAAACTAACGATCTAAAAGTCTGAGCTATTAACAACTAACTACAATATAGGTTACTCAGCCTTTCGAATTTCATCGCTAGTATCCCGAAAATTTTCTCATTCCATTTATTTTGAGCATTGAATTTAGAAAATTGAAGGAATCGTATGAGAGATAAATGGTGCCATACTTAGTATGTGAACATAAAACACTTTTCATGCATACCGATGCATGAAATGATGATCCAATTTAAAGTTTAGACATTATTAACGAAACACAGGAATAGAAAACATGCAAGCGTTTCTTCCTTCGCAAGTGCAGAATAATAATGTTGGTATTTCTGGCAATAGTAATGACACGTAATTACCTTATGTAATGCTTCGTGTGTACTAAATTTTCACGGTCACAATGTTGATGAATTCCTTGATATATTTAGTTTCGGAAAAATAATAAGCGCTAAAAGAGTACACTTTCGGGTCAGTAGTAAAGCAAATATTTTAATTCGCACATTCGTTATCTGGGGTTTTCCTCGTGCAATAAAACAGTCCCACTGTATAGTTGGCACTGTTAGCAGCTTGTAATGAATCTACGTACGCAGGTCATGAATTGTGAAAATGCTGTACATAATTAGTAATAATAATAAAAGATTCACGCACGACTAATAAAATTAATAGACTTTTATAAAATAAATATGGACCCTTGATACATCAATCTTGTTCAAGGTCATTAATTTATCCACTATTCAGAAGGGTAGCGTAGCTGCTCTGTATATATGAAAGCCCAACCTGTCTGTTCGTCCGTCCGTCAGTCAGGTCAACTCATGAACGCATTGAGATTTGAGATACTAGGCTCTCAGACCCCGCCCAGCCAGACACTAAAATTTCTCGGCTTTTAAAAACCGTCCCGTTTTTTGAAAATGGCTATTTGAATACTAAAACCGATTTGTATTGCAAAAATTTTAATTTATGGATATACCCAGAAACAAAAAAATGTGCTTTAAAGAAACGTAGATAAGATGTTTTGCTTCATTTGCAAGAATAAAATCGAAGAACAACTATTTAACAGTCTCGAGGAAAACATTTTTTATTTTAATTTGAAATTAGTCAAGCTTTCCACTTCCACGGACGTCTTCGTCGAATAAAATCGTTGAATGTTGAATTTAAATTGTTACTGAAATTGCAGTTTTAAAATAGTTTCTTAAATATGCCAATATGATATAATCAATAAAACTGGACTGGAATACGAAAACCACAATGGGATTTAATATTTGAAAATATTATATGTAAAAATTAAAATGATTACAATAATGTATTTATGGCCAAGCTACCTAACCAATATACCGTATTTTCCGAATTAGTTCACCCTTCTATTTTATTTCACCCCTCCTGGAGTGAATATATATATGTCACAGTCTCCTCAAATGACACCAGTAGAAAATGGCACAGGCTATTGTACTGCAAAGCTGTCACTGAAATGCTATTTCAATCACCGGTGTCATTTTGGACTGGTGTCACTAATGCGGCTGACATATATAAGTATATACATAATTTTGCCATTTATTGTAAACGTAACTACAATCGAAATTCTTTTACAATATAATTTACGAAATAATGAAGTATCAAAAGGTGGTTCGTGTTCTAACTTTAGGATAGGCTATGACAGTTAATACACCTACTTAATTTATACAGTTAATAATTAAATATGCATAATTGATT
>JABASI010005386.1:0-12393 GCA_019776505.1 Tomocerus nigrus
CGCAGATCAAGAAAACTTTTGTTTGTTGCCTGCAGTTCCAAATCGAACCGTTAGGATTTCCCTCCCACTCTTAAAATAGGGCGAGACATAATAATGAGGCTTCTAGTCCAGCCACCCCATTTTCATGGCGTTTAACAACATCTTGTCAATTGGCGTCATGTCATTTATGTTGTCGCCATCGTAGAAGGTCGTGGAGTCAATCACTAATAACTAATAAGTTATCTACACTACAACGTTCAGTCTGGTCGATGATGAAAGAACTGTCTAGGCCAAAAGTTATAAAATACACATTTCTAAAATTCTCTGGCAAGATCCCACTGCACTTTGCAGTCTCCATTCCATGCAGTTGCAATGGAAAAGCAGGTATATACTCGAGGCCGTGCTGCCTCAAGCTGCAACTGAATTGCAATTATTAGATAATTGCAGTAGTACAATAATTATTTTGTACCAAAAATTTATTGCTAAATAGTTCAGTAACTATTATCGTACATATAGTATGCCGTCTTTTGTCCTACTACTAAGGCAGGGTATATGGCATAATTGGGTTTTGTCCATTTTCGCACAGCGTCGAAAATGTATGCAATTTTTGCACAAAAACTTATCATAGCACGATAAGAGATACCTTCCAAAGTTCCAAGAGTCATTTTACTTGTTTCATAAATAAAAAGTATCATACGCGGAAAAACATCTTAAAATATAAATTGTCACATTCTACTTTGGCAACTTGATACAAAATCAAAAAATATACCTAAAGTGTAATTAAATGAAACCTTGAAAAAAAATCTTTTATTTGCTGGTATATGTCAGCCTTAGAACTTTAAAAGATAAACCAAATAAAAATGATCATGTTCCCATAGGCCCTCCTTCTGGTATCTTTTATTAAGTCACAAATGTTATGCAATATTCATTTAAAAATGGTTAAAATTATTTGAAACAAAATAGGAGACATAATATGTATAAAAATTTACTGCTGGGTTATGGATTCCAAACCACTAAGGTTGTAACCGGTTAGCAGCAATTAAAAATTTTAATTGTATTCCCCTGCCACATATGTAATTAATCGTGTAAGTAAGTCATAAAATGTGAGAGAAAATAAAAAATATTATTATCAGTTTGGTTTGGTGCTCTAAAAGCCGAGATCTTTTACTGCATGTGTCTGCTTTCTTGTTCCAAAGGAAAGCCGTTGAGGTTAGGTCGACTGTGCAGCTTGTACTTCAGGTAAAGAAAGTTCCGGCAGAATGAACAAAACCGAGGCAAGAATCAGGCTACGAATCAGTGCAACGGCAGCTACCAGACGAGTCGGACACGGCCAAGTAGAAACGGAACTTTTATTTTGTCTCAACCCCTCTCAAAAAGCTTAACGTAGGCATTCGCATTACTGAACGGTGAACTGTGAGCGCACGTCTGCAGTAACAGAACTAACTGAGTACTTCGAACTCTAAAACACACACTGAGTGTCAAGTGTCAAGTGCTGGAAATACATTTACAATAATATTATACATGATTCCAAAACAACGGGCTGTAAAAATTGCCAAATATTGTTTGCAAAACAACACAGCTTGATTCTCACTTCGCCGAACTAAACGTTGTACTTGTGCGTCTCATTCAATAACTTAAATTCTCAGCGTCCTCCTTTTTGTGCGAAGAGTCTTCAGCTCTGTACAACTCACGTACATACGTTTCTTTCAATTCTGTTGTTACAATTTACTCTCAAAAAATTCGACAGTAAACACATTAAACAGTGATATAAGTATCCAAAATTTTCATAACACCGTTACATCTCAATTAAAATAAAGACGCTCTTCAAATTCAAAACAGTAACTGTTGATATGAGAACGAAAATCTTCTCTTTTACAATTTGATGGCTTGGTAGGTAAATCTCATATTTTATTATTATCCTTGTGATTAGTAATGTAAATATTTCATGGGCCTGTTTTATTGAGCATTGTCTACCTTAACAATTTACAAGCGCATCATGTGGTGGAAATACTTAAAATCATTATCAGATAAGACTTGTCACTTGTTGGCTCCCAACTTTTCAATATTGCAAGGGTTAAGCTAGTGTAACTAAGACACAGAGGAAGTACAAATATTTGTTATTGTCGTGTCTACGCCTAATGTGCTACATTATGCAATCGTAACAGTGTTAAAAAATAAACACTAATTAATATTACATGTTGTAAATACATAACACTGGTTTTTTTAGGATTGCATACTTCGTAGTCGTATTTAGGGATGTTTTAAGGCATTCCCAAAACAGAATTAGTAAATGGTATTTAGAAAGTACGTAATATTATTTTGATCGGTTCCATGCTAAGATAACATCTACATAATACATCAAGATACTCTTTCCAAAGAGTTATAAAAAATAAATTAGCGTTAAAATTTGAATATTGATTGTGCTTTAGCTTGTATAATATTTCATTTTGATGTATTTTCAATTAGATGTTCCTGCTATAAATGTTTTACAAAATGAGGGTGTGCTAGTAATTTAAACTCTTTGCTAGAAATTCATCAGTCCTAGTCCATAATGTACTGTGATGATGTTGTTGACCTACATTTTACATAATTTGTCATGAACTTTTTTAGGACTTGTCTTCTCAAGGACACTAATAATTATAGTTGCCATAATTATGAATACCAAATGCAGCACTTTAATTCATAATGGCATCCGAGTTGTAGTATAGCTAAGTAGTCACTAGTGAAGTACCTACATCATAATATCGGTTGTCTTATTTTGGCCACCTGAAGCTCTTTGGGATATTATAACTTGTGAGTTGTGACTGTAACAAATGGGAATGGAATGGAAACCAACAGGTTGAGCGTTAAGTTAAGTACTGACTACGGAGTGAGTACAACAATAGCTAGAATTTTAAATTACAAGAATATTCGATTACAGCTAGAACTTCTGCTAAATGCATAAATTATAAAACGAATACATATAAGCCCTATGCTACGTTATAAAATACATCTACTTTGCTGAAAACCCTAATTATCTTCAGGTCTCAGGGGGTAATTGCGAAATTTATTGCAATATGTGACATAAAATTTAATTTGGCAGTATATAGGGAATATATATGGAACAGGGAAAAGGAATAAAAATAGGCTCACTCGATAAGAATTTAATTTACCTCTCGGACACAACTGCGAATTATAAAACATACAAATTGCTACCATATGATAATTTGTAATTATATAAATGCTCCGTTAGAAATCATGATTAAATTATCAATACAGGGCAGGCAGCTTATGTTTGTGGTCACAGTGAAAATTGTTACAGTTTTTGTCCAAAAGGAGAAACTAAAACATTCTGAGCTAACTAAGTATTATTTCATCATATTTAGTACCTGCATGTATACTACTGTTTCAGAATAACTACCATATACCTACTTAATTTGATCCATACTTTTTGTACCGAGTTGATTATGATGGCTATATTATTATAATGCTACATTATATAACTATTTCATACATGATTTGTTTATGATCTCTTTGTAATGTGTGTATTGATACATACCTAGGCAGGTAGGTATAGTTACCATAGTACTATAAAGCGTAATCCGAGAGGTGGAGAAAGAAAATGAAAAATTAACGACATATATATTCACTATTGATACTATAGGTACTGTATAATATTATGTGAAAATAGAGCTAACCTTTCTCTCTTTATAGCTATGGTTATAATAATAATAATAATAATAATATGTTCAGTGAGCTATAAACGTGAGTGTATGAGAAAGTGAGGGACTAGGGAATAAAAGGTGTGAGTCCGAATAAAGAAGGCATGCTAAATGTAGTTTCCGAAAGTTTATCAAGAAAAGGCTTTGGTTGGAAGTCGATTATATTCGTGATGGGACAACAGGTCACGGTGCTGCTAAGAACTAACTCGCAAGTAAATAGTGTTAGGCTGATAGCACAGACAGAGTCAGACAGGCAGGCAGGACTGTTTTGTACTAGACACTAGAGCCTATAGTCCCGCTGATGATAGAGAAGACGGCTGTGCAATGCAATAAAGTGCAAACATAAAGGGCATTATAAAGATATTTTGAGTAAAATTGGGAATCATGGAGATATACGTATTATTATTAATAACGATACAGAAAGGAGTTTTTGCAACGAGGAGGGCCTCGACGGCCGCCACGGGGAACACACAGAAAAGACGGACAACCATCATGGGCGGAGGAGCCAGTGTACACCGAGGCAAAGACAATGACGACGAGGGAGCCGGTAGTGCGAGTCGCCCTGGTTCTGCTGCTGGACATTCCAAAGCTGGACCCAGCTCCAGTACTGAAAAGGAGTCCAAGTTTCCCAGATTCAAACTTAATCGCAAGAAAAATAAAAAGGATCAAGCCTCGTCCCATCCTGTCAGCACTATGGGAAAACTGGAACGGGGTAACATTTCACTTTTTTCATTTTCTACTCTGATCTCAGCTTAAAAGTCTACGCTCTTTTCCGAAAATTCGTCAGAAATTGCAACAGCTTTTATTTGTAATCATTAAGCGTATATGTAGTCGGGGAGGAAAATATTTTATTCCATGGGATCTAGTTAATGGTTCATGGTAATAGTTCTTAATGGTGGAAGATTATATATTATGTACATGTTCACAAATCGATATTTCTTAGAAAAAGTTAATAATGTTGTTTTGTAACTTTATATGGCTTATTATCTTTTGTTTTACCTTCATAAACATTTCCTAATGCGTGTCGGTTGACATTACGAGTTTACGAGTGCTTGCTCGTACCAAGAACTAAGCGCATCATCAACTATAAACATTCTATATTATTATATTGAATAGAATACCTAACGACCTATTTATTTCCCGTCTTTGTGAAATACGAATGTGAAATTTTGTTTTTCCTGAGTTTTCAAACGTAAAAAGATAAGTAATCAGAAATCATATATGTTTGATATTATTTTCTCCTTTTCAAGGAGCTTTATTTTTGTTATTTCTTCCTGTATGTCCTTTAATTAGGTATCATGGTTGATGGGTATTTATTTGTCGCATTGTGCCCCTACTTAGTAATCTAGTTGTTTAGGCTACTTTGAAGAAGGAGACTGAGCAGAAGAGAGGAATCACGCTATTTTTCGTAATAGCAATAGGAATGAAAATTTTGCATGGGAACCTGAAAAGATACTAACTGAAAGGAGATTAAATTAGGAAGTTATCCCAGCGGGAAGGGAAAATAAAATTGTGAAAGTGTCGAGTTGATTAAAGGAAGAGATAGGAACAGAACTCCTTGATAATTTTCTTAGTTCTACTTAGGTAATATTCTACTTCAACTTTATGGCATTGTAGATACATAGCTTTTATGTGCCTGTAGCTACCCAGGAGCAGTGCACAACAATACAAAATAAGATTTCATTACATCATTACAGAGAACTAGCCAGGAGTATTAGCCCCGAGAAAATGATAAAAGTTTTTGGGGAAGGTGAACATGGAACGGTGTTCGTTCTCTCTCTATCTATCCGCAGATCCTGTTAGATAGGAGACAAGCAGGACTTTATTTCTCCTAAGTAAATTAAGTAATTTTGTTATTCCGTATTACATGTGGATTACCATATACCATTTATTTTAGCTGGCTACAGCCCAACTTGAAAATGCATTCTATCTCTTACGCGCCATATAAAACTACATAGAAACTCTATGCACGTATTAAGCAAGAATACCATTAAGCTACGGCTAAGCATTATTAAAATTATCTCGCATTGTCGACTTTGCTATCATTGCTAAAAACACGCAAGGCATAGGGATATTGGTTGCATGTGAAATTGCATGAGTCTATTAGTAGCTAATCTAACAATTTACCAAAGAATTCTCCTCGGTTTCCTTTGTGCTCGGCTAACTACATTCCTGCTGACGATATTTAGCGGGCATTTTTATTTTAGATGTATGTTATTTATTTGGCTACATAGCAAAAATGTATGTAAGACAACAGTACATGCTACTTGAGAATAAAGTTAAATAAATACCTAGTGTCAGTATAAAGAGGAGCTGCATCAAAAAATCAAATATGAACGTGACTAAGGTAGGAGAAATGAGACTTAGACTCCGTTTTCACTCTATAAAACTGTAGAGAAAGTTTCCACTAGCCAATGATGAGTATAACAAAAGAAAAATTGGATTGGAAAGCTCAAAAGAAAGTTGGCTGATAGAAGAGAATTTCTCTCTCCCAATTTTCTTTCATTTCGTTCCCTTTATTTCTTCACTCGAATTTATTTACTTTTGTTCTTCCTGTGTGGCATTTATCGGTTTATGCCTTTAGTTTGCTTTCTCTCTTTCTGAACAAGATTTATTTAGGCATTTTCTTTGCCGCATGTGTGTAGTCTTAGAAATGTCTCCTACATCTAATTCCCAACCGTTACATATAGCAAAACTCCCCTTATATGGCACTCAAAGTTTTTTCTGGACTGGATTTGAATTATTAATCGTGCACACTTCTCATTCAACTCTTCTGATTTTACTTTTGTCATTGAGTGGGGGAGTTTTATTAGCCTATCTCTCTACATATCCCATCTATTTATAAGCATGTAAATTCATGCTTCGTAAGTACGTCAAATCAAGACATCCCTATACTTACTTAGGTAGTAAATATATTATAGTGGCACTTATTACATCCGAAAATATTTTGTTGTCTTCTTGTGCAGTTTAATTGTATTGCTATCATTACTATCTTTAGTGTTCAAACAGGGTTTAACATAATATGTTAAACGCAGATTGCTACCAGGATATAGCTGGTGATGGTGATCTATAGGTTGACCGCTCTGTTTAATCCAGTAATAATGTAGCAAAGTTGCATCGGGATTGTTAGATCAATGGAAGAATGTACATTAGAGCTATAATGTGGATATAAGGAAAGTATCTGGACACGGAAGGAGTTTTATGTAGACACAATACATTCATTTCATTGTCAGCGTAGATAAGTGCACGAGACTTGGCTGTGCATCGTAATGAAGCTTTAGGTCAGTCTTCCAGTTGATTGAGAGTAGATATTGCCGTCGTGGAGGGAAGAGAGGGATAATGCTCAGGTGAGCACTTGGTTGTATTAGATTTACTACCTACTTATGTGTAGAGAGAATTGCGTTGTTCAACTGGAGAAAACTATGGCCGTAGTCAACTAGCGTACTTGCCTATAAATATTTTACTACGAATATTTGTTCTATTTCCAGTCAATAGCATAGCTTACAATGGGACTGCCTTGTATTTTTCCAAGGCAGAGCCTGCACCTTTAATGTCCTATATTTGACTTACAAACAATATTTGCACTGCAGCATAGCTTAGTGAGAGTAGGGAGCGGGAGTGAGTATAGGGAGTCAGTTATTCCGTCTACAAGTTATAATACGTACAACTAGGTTCACGGAGAACTCGTATTGATGATTTCGTATCTGGGGGTGTGGAGAAATCGTATCGGGAAAAGGATATATCGTTCCTGGGTGTGGAGAGATCGTATATGCAAATTAAGGCAACGTGTAAGAGGGCTATACGGCAGAGAGGCGAGCCAGGATCAACAATTATCCTAAGAATCCTTTGAATAAATAAGAAATTGTACTGGAAGACATACATGAGCTATCAAAAGAAGACTTTCTGTTATGTCAGTACCCAGATACGATATCTCCATTTCCAAATACGATCTCTCCACACCCAAATATTTTTTATCCACACCCCCAGATAGGAAATCATAGATACGAGTTCTCCCGATACCATAAAGACTAGCTTTTCTATGTATTTGCTAAAAAGTTTCTCATTTTAGCTACTCAGCGTTTCCAAAATGGATCCATTTATGACACAAAGAAATTTTCAAGGAGGTGACATTATAATTTTCTCTAAAAGGAAAAACGAGCCTGTATAGGAAACATGAGTTAAATTATCTTCCACTTATATACAAATGTTTACTTAGTATTACCAATATTTTCATGTGGACCACTACCCCGCGGGCATTATTATTTGCCTATGTGTGGACTGGAAAGTCATGCTTTTAAACGGACAATAGAATTAAAATATCATTAAAATAGAGCTATTCGTATAAAATACAATTGCCCTATTCTTATTAGAAAAATTAATGGCAGCAGCTATAATAAAATTATCCTTACACTGCACTGTGGCTTCATCTTTGTCGGTTTATAATGTATAAGTAATGAATATGAACTAATCTATGTAATATTAAATAGATAGCATATTGATAGTCTACAGTCTTAAGGAGAATTGCATTTCTATTTAGTAACATAGGTAGGCATAAATGATAAAGTAACAGTAGGTACAATTCAGTAATTAAACATTAAAATTACCACTCTTAAAATTTTGGATTTTTAAAACTAGGGCTTTAATTTCATGTTTTCAATCGCGAATATCGTGATAGCAAGATATTACCATTCGACGATATCTGTAGAATTAGTTGTTGTTATCGATGAAAACCTACGACTGCTACGACACGAGACGTATTGGAATTGTGCAACATAAAAAAATGTACGTGGAAGCCACAGTGTCTAAAAAGTATTCCAGAGATTGTAGATGCAAAAACGTTTACTTGAAGGAAAAATGCAATACTAACATTAGATAAATTGAGCATGCATGGAGAGGCTGGAATGTGCACTTTTTATTGTGGATAAGTGTAGGCAAGAGAAATGGATAAGTACTATAGTACCTACTATTTAAGTACACTTATACTTATTGGTAGTTTGTTATTGAAGAAACATTTTTCCAGTTTTTTCCTACCTCGACATTACTTACGTTACTATTTGCATTGTGCACAAGTTCCTTTAGCGCTCGTCTTTGTTATTGACCTAAATCTACTCTTTCTGTATCGTCATTGATTATTGATGTATGTAATCTGGATTTACGGATAAAAAACAGCGATGGAGATAACATTATCAATTACGTAAATATGGATGAATGTGTAGATTTTCCTCACATTTTCCTTTCCAACTAAGTATAAGACGACACTTTTCTCACTTTATAATGCCACTCTTTCTGGCAAGCATAAGTACATTTGGAAAATTTTAATGCGACGTATTGTTGTTGAGTTTCACAAGTACAGATACTTGATATTATACTAATGGCCTCCACGCAAAAGATGCTGAATGATGATGAGTGACGAGTGATGAGTCTGATGAGTCACAATAAAACAATTTGGCGTTATTTTTATTTACTTTCTTGAGTAATGTATGTATTTATAGATATTATTAATGTTATAGGATAAGTGGTACATGTTTACTTGGCGTAAGATATGGTAATCCCTGTTGAATTACGCATGCATTTTCATAAGTACTAAGTAAGAGGTAAACACAAAGATAAGATAAATGCAAATAACGGATATTGATTGTTCTTCTCTATTTTAACGGATGATCTATGCACCTAAAGAGCTGACCTGCTTAATATTCCATTTGTATATAAGATGCAAATATTGCCACTTTGGATGTATTACAAACTAGTTATTCCTCATCGGTTTATCTCTGACTCTTACTCTTCAATGACAAAAAGTAATCGTATCTGTGAATCAAAATCATCACAATTATACTTAATTAATTATAGAGATACCAACAAATAATTTACTGCAAGTGAAATATCCATCATCAGTGTCTACTGACTGTTTTCTTATAAAAGTTTGTGATTAATTCTGTGGAAAAATGAAATTTTCAACGAAAATATTTTTTCTTGGTTTCTTGAGCTTTTGCTTCATGAGCTTGTTTACATGTGTCAACAGTTCTCCAATAAAAGCGGAATCAATGGATGGACAAGTACAATAATGTTTTTCACTTTTGAATCACTTATAAAATAGTGCATTTTGTTAAGGCTAGTAGAAATGTGGTTAATTCTATAAACGTTTTTGTTGTAACCACAGGAAAAGCTGAGTCATCATTCAAACCGCTACGTTCGGAGTACGAAACCGCAAATTCCACCTACTACTAACTATCGTTATCAAAAGAAAGTTCAACCTCCGTGTCCTAAAGGCTATGGTTATTTTGCAGGAATATGCCAACCATACTTTGATTTTGAATAATCGTAAGCTGATCGAGTGGTGACAATCGTCTGCTCATGAAATAATCTAATTGTATCGAAAGTTTTATATGATTTTACACTTATTATTGTTTCTAATGTTAATGATCTGTTCTTGTAAACGATATTTATTGAATACAATCAATAAAATATAAATCCGTATGAAAATTGGTGAGAATACAATTTATTTGTAACATTTAAGATTCCTCCGAATGATCTTCTTTGATATGTTCATTATCATCCGTTTGTCTTATTGGGGAAGTAGATGGAGTATCTTCGGAAGATTTAACTTCATCATTTGCTTTGTTATCTTGGATATTTAAATCTGATTCTTGAGCGCTCGCTGTCGTCGGTGTAGCCTCACTTTTTGCATTTATAGGTTCATACTTCATAATATTTGGAACGGGTATCCCTGGAATAGAGTTTTCCTTCGCTGCTGAATTTTTGTCAGGAATATTTGGAACGGGTATCTCTGGAATACTGTTTTCCTTTGCTGCTGGGTTTTTGTCGGGAATAAATATAGGTTCATACTTCATAATATTTGGAACGGGTATTTCTGCAATAGTGTTTTGCTTTGCCGCTGGATTATTATCGGGAATATTTGGAATGGGTATCTCTGGAATAGTATTTTCCTGTGCCACTGGACTTTTTTCGGGAATATCAAGAACACGTGGAGGACTATTAATTTCATTTTCCACGAATTTTTTATCTATATATTTTGAATATTAGATTATAATGTTGAAATGATCATTGTCAATTTATTAAAAGTATTTTGTGTTTTGCATAATTTACCTGTATCTTTAATGTTTGTCCCTTTATTAGGGGTGGGAATTTCTTCTTCGCTCTGTGTATAGGGTGAATTTAATCCCGAATCTGACTCAGTGTGTTCTGGCTCATTTTCTTCAAAAATAGTTGAGAGTTTTACAGCCATAGGAGTAGGGTCGTGGTTCTGATCACCCATGTGTATTTCTAAAGCGTGTATCACTTGCGCAATTTCTAAAGGTGTGCTACTAAACATTCCTGGTGTTCGTGCTGGTGAAGCCAACAAAGATTTGTCAAGAAGAATCTGTTCTTCATCCCTATCACCTCGTCCAGAATGTTTTGCAATTTCATTTTCTAAATTCTGAGCTGCTTCATCTTCAGCCTCTTTAGCCTCCATCTCAAATTGACGAATCCTTTCAATACTATCAAAGTAGCGGTTAATATCCGCCATGGCACTCTGGGCTAAGTCATCTTTCCAAAATATTGGGTGTTCCTCGATAAAGTCTAGAAATTTATCTATTGCTTCCATACTAACATCATAATCAATATCACTGATCATGGATCCTAGTCCTAAGTGCTTTCCAAGTTCGTAGCAATAATAATCCAATTTTTCATTCAATCCTCGAAGACTGCCGTCCGGAATCATTTTTCCAGCGTCTTTGTCACCTCCTTGTAAATATCTAAATAACTTGGCATGTAAAGGATCCCCGACGTACCGTTTTGCTTCCTTGACAGATAAATGAGCTACCAACTGAAACAAAATTGTGTAGGTACAGTAAAATTGATAAGTACGATTTCTGCCAAGAAAATCAAGTTGAAAATATTTACTTACTGACAAAATAAAATTACAGATCAGACAAACAACAGCACATGAAAAAAGAAACTTCAAACTGATTAAAGTGCGAGTTAGGCATCCCACGGAATACGCGTCTTGATCACGTACATTCTCTGATGAACAACTAGAAACCTATAATATTATCACTTTTATGAAGATATAGTATATCGATGAAAATATTTCAAACACATACATAGTTTCGAAAATATCAAAGATTAAACAATTTAGATGTACAAACACTGCAGCAACTTTGAGGAATGTGAAGTAATTTCTTGCTAAATAAGTCAAAACGTGGTCCATAAATCTGCCAATCCTTGTAGTTTGTAATGCCGCAGCATCTCATCTGAAAAATATTGGATTTTTCGGAACTTATTGGAATTGTTTTTGTACTGCTCTAGGTGGATTAAGTTATATGCACGAAGTACGAACCATAATTTGATACGAATCCCAATTTTCCGTCGGGAACCAATGGCTATTATACAAGGCCATGTGGTGATACATTTCTCTGGAAATTCTCCAGTCGTGACAACCATACCAGCACACGATTATTAGATACAGACTTATGAATTGCAGTACAGGAAAAGGAAATGGCCAAGTTGGTGCTACGAACTAATCAAGCAAAGTCAATTTGTGGTATTCATACACATTTCCGCATTTTCCAAGCAAATTGATAAGTGCAATAATTAACTCAATTAGTAGGTAATTTCTAATTACGAACTAGTATTATGTAACTGTAAGGACCCAGTAAGGACCCAAGGACTATATAGGGGGAAGGTTCGGACAGATCGTAACTTCTACTTGGCA